>JADDOH010006135.1:0-50241 GCA_016648135.1 Agrypnia vestita | reverse complement strand
CCACCGGTGGTTATGGTGGTGGATAGCCCTTGGTGTCACATCGAAAATATGCGAGTTTGGTGGGGGTGGCTGTGCGTGGGTGGGAGTGGGTGACGAAAATGTGCTTTCCAGCACATTGTTTTGTTAAGAAAAGGCGGCAAATGCTTCAGATTGTTTCAAAATAGGCGCGCCGACCTTGTCGGTGAGTCTAGAAGGTTCCGGAAAAACCTGCTCTAGAAAGTACTGGAAGGAGAAGGTTCTAGAAATTTCCCGAAAGTTCTATAAGGTTCTAAACTGAGTGGCGAAATGTGTTGGTGTGTTTAGAAGGTTTCTGTACATTCAGTAAATTTCTTGAAAGTTCTGGAAGGAGAATATTCTAGAAGGTTTGCGAAAGTTCTATGACGATCCAAAAAGTGTACTAAAAATATACGCGTGCGAAGCCGCGCAGGCACAGCTAGTAATTTATATAAGTCGCGCAAGTCTTACGAGAAGCCCTGCCTTCCTGAGGGTTTCCCGCTCGTCCGCAGCCTCGGCTCGTGTGAGCACGATATTAGTCTTAAGCTCCTCAGAACACAGACTGCCCGGACACTACTTCTTGTAGCAAAATAATGCACTTGATCCACCGGACTGAGATTCTATTTTTATAGCTAATTATAAATTAAAATTATTGGCTTCTCCAATCACACGCAAGTTGCTATTGTTGTGTAAAATTAGACGGCTCACACTGCGGTCAGCTAAATCGGAAGTACCGAGGAGACCTGGAGCCACCAAGTTTGCGGAACGTGCTATCAGCATTGCGGGCCCGGCTACGTGGAATCAGCTGCCACCAGCGTTGTGATCCATGGAAAATCAGGAATCTTTCAAGAAGATCCTTAAAACTTACTTATTCGGGATGTCCCAACAACAAAGCGCCCTTGAAGGGTCCTTCACGCGAAAACGGCGCTATATCACAAACATAAACATTCAGTAAAAGCAAAATAACTTTGTTTCGACATTATTAATAAGGATATACTTTGTTTTCACTAAACTTCATCGGAATACAACGTAGGTGTACGATAAAAGTATACGTCGTATTATATTATATGGTAATCTTATTCTATTCCTATTTCTGGTGTTGTATGTATGTACATCACTATTTACAAGATTTTTGTTCAAAAAAACATTTTGGCATTTTGATTATTGAGAATTTTATGTACAAATATGAGAACGTTATAAATAAGTTATGGAGATATGCGACATCAAAGTATGCATTTTTTTTCAATATTAATGGCGTATTTTTTTTTGTAAAACGTTGGACTCCCATTACAGTAACTTATATCGAATATGAAAAATTCATTCTCTTTAGCAAAAGTCAAATAAAATTATAAGAATCTTCCAATTCCATCTGGAATCTTTTGCAGGATTTTTATCATTTTATTTAACTTGTATTGAAACGAATGAATTTTTCGTAATCGATATAAGTTACTATGATGATTGTTCAATGTTTTGTAAAAAATAAGTCCAAAATATTGATAAATATTCAAACTTTAATATTGCATAACTCCATAACTATTGATATTAGATCATGGTTGTTTGAATATTTTCGATTTATAATCAAAACAGGAATCCACCTGTAAGGTATTGTGGACTAGCTCTGTTACACCCTGTATATTTTGGTGATCTGTGGGCGAAAGCGAATCATCGTTCTTCCGCAAAATATATCCCGTTCAGAACTTTAGGCGGTTGAGCTTATCGGCGCAGCATCTGAGAACTGCGTGTAAAGAGTAGGTATAGTTAAACCCCGTCAATTCGAACCCAGATAATTCTAAATTTGTCATAATTCGAAAGTTTTAAATTACGCAAGTTCCAAAATGTTAATTTCATCGTAGATTTTCCCCGATAATTCTAAAACCATGCCAATTCGCAATTCGAAATATCTTAAGACCCTTGCGCCATAAATCACAACATTTTTAGTCAAATAATTCAATTTTTAAAAATAAGTTATGAACTAATAACGCGCGCGGCCTTTTGATCGCGCACTTGTCCTTTATGTGTTTCGCGGTACCTTATGGAATGCTCTTTACCTATACATATTATCTACGTCGCGATCCCGAAAATTGGAAAATCCTATGTTCAGTTTACATTAATTCCTTGTACCTGGACGTGCTTAAAATTGTTTTTTACATTTTAAATTAAATTTAACGTTATTATTGACTACAGTATTTCTAATAACTGCTGTGTTGATCTGAACCGAAAAAAAAGACGGAATCGAAAGTTAAAATGGAATGAAGACTGAAGAAGCCTTCCATAAATTCAAAGATAACTAAATATTTTCGATTATGGCCGAAACATGACGAAAGGGAAAAAAATAATTGGATTGTTTTCGCAAGCGAGAACAGTTAATGTCTCAATATGTAATATAGAAATAGAAAGGTCGCGATCTTTGCAAAAACATAATCCATTTTTTTAAATAAAAATGATTTCATGAAATATATGCAAAAAATAGGTACATAAATGTTTTTTTTACAAAATCAACGGGTTTTTTCACGAGTTTTACGATTTTTAGCGATTTTCGCAATCGTATCGCGATTTAATTTATTTTTGGTGCCTTAAATTTCGAATTAAAGGGGTTCTGTATAATTCGAAAAGATTTTTTTAGGTCCCTCGTCGACGGGTTTTTAAACGAATTCAGAGCTCTGCCTTCTGGGAAGATTTAGGGTCGTGCAGTGGGAACATCGCAGCATGACTTACGTAACCAATTTTTTGAAAAAAAATCGGAATACAACATATTTCGTAATATTTCTATCGCAATTGTTATCATAGCATTCATGTTTTGATCTATCGTGAAAATCTGTAGCATAAATATTTGATTTCTATTTTTTTTCCAAAATATACGTTTACAAAAAAGTCATGCTTCAATGTTCCCACTGTACGCGCCTGAAATATGAATTTATTGATAGTTGAAATTGAAAGAATATCTCAAGCCAAAAATACATTTGTAAGCGGAGATGTTCCGGGGTGCTCCGGTTCATTCCTGAGGCCCCTCGTATGAAGATAATAAACCCTTAAATGTGTACTGAGACAGACTCCAACACAATAAATCCACCCCTGCGCGGGAACTCTTTCACAAACGTGTTGTTTCTTATACAACATTTATCAAGTCAAACAGGTATTTAAAAACGCAACAAAATTCATTGTTTATTGGAAAATTATATAATTAATTGCACTTCGATAAAAGCGATCTCTATAGAGAGTGACACGATAAAGGTCCTTGGATATTTTGTCCAGCAACATAATGATCACAAACACAAAAAAATTATTTTATTTTTTAACAAACAGACCTTCAACAGGTCATTAATGACCCTAATAGATGGTCCTAGAGTGACATTAAAGTATGTACAAAGTATGAATATTTTGTGAACATTTGAATGTGATATAGTTATACAATACACTTTTTGCGATTAATTAATAATTAATTAATA
This sequence comes from Agrypnia vestita, assembly GCA_016648135.1. NCBI lineage: Eukaryota > Metazoa > Arthropoda > Insecta > Trichoptera > Phryganeidae > Agrypnia > Agrypnia vestita. The sequence continues at coordinate 46,801 of JADDOH010006135.1, read as the reverse complement.
TGATATCGTAACACAATACACGTTTTATGGTTGATTAATAATTAATAAATTTGAAAATGTAATTTCTTTTTCAAGCTTTATTAAGCTTATAGGGACTCCTCAACACAACTGAAATGAAGGTGCTGAGATCCATTACTGGAAAAACTCTACGTGACCATGTCCGAAATTAAGACACAAGGAAAACTTGCAAAATAGAGGACATAACACGATGGAGCAGCTCCAGAAGCTTATAGAGCTTTAAATAAATAAATAAATTTTAAAATAGTGACGAGATCATTGAATACACTCTTTCACAAGCCATATATGATCGAAAGTCAGTTGCGTACTGATCTGCACCGCCAAACAACCACGGCAAGGAAAGCTATCAATACACTGATACACTCTGTGTATTATACACTAACTTATCAGTGTATTAAAAAGTGCAAGGTTGTGAAGCGTTTATTTTACCTTCTTGTAAAATATACATACACTTGTCAAAAAGGTAAAATAATAATGTGTTACCATTCTTCGAGAAGGCTTTATCTGAGTTTATTTTTTTTTATTGTTACCATTTTTTTTTACCTCTTGCAAAACTGTATTTACAGTTTAGACGCCAGGATTTCTTTACAATATAAGTACATTTCCTTAATTAATTGTTTTTAAATTATAATATTATATAAAACTACAAATTTTAAAACTTTTAAGTGTTCACTTCACAATTCACTGTAGTATCTCTTTAGGGTTTGTTCTATATTTTTTTATCCCGTTACATTTTTTATTCTATCTGGTATTTTGTTGAATAGTTTTGGTATAACGCATTGTTTGGTTCAGTATCTGTAATAATTGTTTGTTTTTTTTTACTTCTAGTTTCCCATTCGTTATTTGTCTTGTCCTGTATTCATGTTTTAAATCTCTCATTCTCGTATTCTTCCAGTGTCAACTTATAATAAAGTTGTTTATGAATCAGTAAGATTTTACACATTTTGAATAGGTTTTTCTGTTGATCCTTACATTTTTCTTTTTGTTTTTTACTTGCTATAGTTTTAATTATCCTTGCTTGTAGTTGTTTTACTTTGACTAAATATAATTGGAACATCAATCAGTAGCTGTTTAAGCCATAGTTTACAATTGAGTCTACGAAACTATATATAAGCAATAGCGTGCGTGTCTTGGAATACAATTTATCGAGTACTTAGGGTCCTTAGTTTCTTACATATATATCTTGTGTGTGATGTGTCCAGTTGAAGTTTTTGTCCTTTGAAATAATGATTGGCCTTTATGATTAATTATAATACTGTGAAAAATCACGGTAATTTGGTGAATGATCGTTGTGTTTTTCCTTTGCGTGCGTTGCCATTGCGTGTGACGCGCTGATTGCGTGTCACACTCTAATTACCAAAAGTTGTAATTCCAGTTTCATTCCAGCAAGTTATAGATGTTACGGACAGACAGACAATGAAATTGTTATGTTTAGATTAGATTTTTGAAACAGGAAAACAAACCCTGACTCCTACCAAATCTACTTTTTTTTACATACTGTAAACTCCGTTAATTCAAACACTGATAATTTGAAATTTTTAAAACACATAAGAATCAAAATGTTAATTTTCCCTTATTATTAATGTTATTACCCTAGCGTCATAAATCAACAGTTTAAGTAACATAATTAAAAGTTTTTAACAATTCATAAAAAAAACTAACAATTTACTGTACTGACTGTAAAAAACTAAAGTTAAAATTTGTGTTGCAAATTGACAAATGAGGAGAATAAACTAGATATTGAAAACCACTACACTGTACAGAAGTGTGTGATGACTTACATGACTTGCGACAGCCCTCAGCGTTACGAAGACCAGGCGCAGTAAGAACATTGAAACATGACTTTTATTTAAACATATATGTACCTATTTGGGAAGAAAAAAATCACAATTAAATATTTATCTGACAGAACATTATGAAATATTAAATGTATATATAATACAGTTTTGATTTTAAACTGAGACATTCAAATGAGAACATCTGGGTGAGGTTTTAAAAAGTTTTGTGAAATTTTTAAGTCATTACTTAATTGCAACAAGGTACAGCAAGTTACATTATTCGCAAGTAAAAAGTTTTATGACTTCACATACTCGTACAGTTACATTCGTAGTCGAGGCTGTGACTCAAACAGGTTATTTGATTTTCCAGAACCGTCCGGCGGCCCAGTGTGCTATGGAGTGTGGAGTGGCGGCGGCTAGCTACCCCCCGCCCCCCGCGCCACCGGCGCCACCACCCGCATCCATCATGTCACCCACTGAGCGTTCTCCAGCCAAGTCTGGCTTACACGTGAACTTTATAGAGAAGGGTGAAGTAAAGGAGCGGCGAGAGAAATTCCTTACCGCCAAGTACGGTAGCCACCAAATGGCACTCATCCGGAAGAGGCTTGCCGTCGAGATGTGGCTGTACGACGAGCTGCAAAAACTATATGAGATTCCTGTAAGTTTATCATGTTTATTCTTATAATTGTATATCAGTCTTTTTCTTTTAAATATTAAAATAAAATATATCAGAATAAACCTGAAAATCCTGGTTTCTTCAATGTGCAAATGTGATATCACTTGATATTATTAACAGATATAATAACATAATAGATCAAATGATATAATTAAAAGAATAAATAAAGTCAATTACACTGTTAACAGTGTAATTGATTTTATGGCCTGCGCACTCACTTTCATTCACTTTCATTCAAAACAATTCAATCACAATATTTCATACTTCTGTTCATTCAGCGTGCTTACAGTTGTCTGCTCCATTATTATTTATTATAATATATAATATATATTATACTTCATTCTATTTTATTTCACACATCCTAATACTGTACCATGCATATATATATATACATATATGTATATAATAACACACAACTTTTAAACATTAAATACTGGATCACAAAGTCAATCTTAAAAATTTCTTAGACGATTAATATTATGGGGAGACGATGATAATTATCAATTTTTATTCTTCAGCATTAGAAACTTCACAATTTATATTTTTTATAATTAAACACAAAATTTTACTTGGTTTAATTGAATTTTTGTGTTTTTTAATTAAAAATCAAATACCGCAAAGTAATAGCTGATTATAGATGTACCACTATAACTTGGCGTGCGAGGGAGGGCGTCCCTATCGTGTAACAGAAGTTGTCAGGGTGTAAATTTATTACACAATACATAATGTACAGAATGTCCGGTGACCGGTATCGTATTAAATACAGAAATTTGGTCGGGCAGCACTAAAGAAACCATGCAGTAATGGCGGCCGTTCTATCTGTCAAACTGTCAGACGGTAATATCGGTCCATTATTCGCTTTTTCAGCTTCGCAAAACTTTAATACTTCATTGGCAATTGTTCTTGCACCATCCCGGACTGTTTAGGATGTTTTGGACATAATAATTCAATGTATATTGGTAATCAAGATGTCACAGCTCCCGACCAAATACAAAATTGAACTAAATGACAGGGCGAGGGGTTACCGCCGGGTGCAGGCTGGGCGGGTTTTAGTTCAAAATTTGCCGCACGCCAAGTTACTTTGGGCAAGCAATACTATAGAATCATAGTATAGATATATTTATTATTTTTGGTTTTTATCTAATATCCATATGTTGTTCTTAAGATGCTCTTCATAATTTTTACCCACCTATGCAGAGAGAACATTGAGGCATGAAATTTACATAAACACATATTTTGAAACAAAAATCAAAATAAAAGTTTATTTCGTCATATTACAAGACTGCCACCACGATAACTAGGCGTGCGAGGGAGGTCGCCCCTGTCGCGAAACAGAAGTTGCCAGGTTGTAAATTTATTACACAATACATAATGTACTTAATGTCCGGTGGCCAGTGTCAGAGCATTCAATATAAATTTGGTCGGATAACAGCGCGCTTCGCGGCGGCCGCTCTATATGTCATACTGTCAGACGGTAATATCGGTCCATTATTTGCTTTTTCAGCTTCGCAAAACTTTAATACTTCATTGGCAATTGTTCTTGCACCACCCCGGACTGTTTTGGTTGTTTTGGACATAATAATTCAGTGTATATTGGTAATCAAGATGTCACAGCTCCCGGCAAATACAAAATTATACTGAATTACAGGGCGAGGGATTGCGGACGGGGCGGGTTTTAGTTCCAATCCTGCCGCACGCCAAGTTATGTTGGGCAGGCAACATCATAATTATTATCATATTATTCATACTTTAATACGCATATCACAATATTTTGTCTCATAAATATTTTATTTCCTTGTTTTTTCCAAAACATATATGCCAACAAAACCTTTGCTTCATTCTGGGATTTGTTTAGAAAATATCTCACCATTTAGATTAGAATTAAGAATTATTATATAAAATCCTATTTTATGTATCTGTCCCTACCGAAATCATGTTTCCTTTAAATTGGCTGTTTCCGATAAAATCTCGAGTTCAGTGCATTGTAAATTAGTAATCCTTGATAGTTATCATGCAGTTGCATTAAATTTTTTTGGATTTTGATGCCTTTGCTTTTAAACTCCTCATATAATGTAATAGTTCACCAAATAAAAGTTTTCAGATAAGAAAACATCCATTATATTTTTAAAAAAAACTAATAAAAAAAACACAATTTTGGTGTGGAGCTGGTGGAACGAAAATAAAGAAAATCCTTGGTTAAAATTTAAAATCTACAATTAATGTTTGTTTCTATTTACAAAACCATAAAAATAGTATTTCACATTAATTAATAGATAATTAGATGGGGTGGGTAAACTTTACCTATATGGTGAATTAGGCTGCACTAACTAGACAATTCGGAAAAACAACAATCTACTAGGCTAGTAATAATAGTATGTAAAGGCTTTATTAATTATTTTTTAAATATCCTTTTCCAGAAAGACAATGTCAAAACACATGAAGTAGAAGTGGATATAGATGAACTCCTCGACATGGATAGTGATGAACATAGACGGAGTCATCTCAATGTAAGTCACAAATAGTTTTTGTTATAAGAAAAACAATATTAAAAAATTAACCCTTAGAAATATAGTTTTCCTTGTAAATCCTTTATATGAGTAGTTGAATGTCAATACCTACCTAACGCCATGAATTATTTTATTAGCAAATCGAAGAAAACTATTTTACATCTTGTTTATAATTTGAATAATATAAAATAAAAAGAATTGGAATAAGGAATTAAAAAGAAAACATTCAAATAACACAATGTAAATGAATTTTTTATATTTCATGAGTTATTTCAGCATTTGAAATGGATATCGATACCTACATTTTGAAACCAGGCGTATATTCTTTGTGTTATCAGGGGAGTAGTAAAATAAAGTTGTCAGTAATACAAGAGTGTAAAATATTATTGTTTTTGAAATTTTTATTAAACAATGGAGATATTTGTACATATTTTATTCTAGGGAATTTGGATATAGGTATGTTTTGAAACTCAAGCTGATTTTTAACAAACAATAACTTCAGATTAATATTTATTATGATAGTTAATATTTATATGTAAATATGGGAATGAGTTTTGGGAATGTATTGACATTCAAATCAAAAAAAAAATGATGCTTTGGACACTCAATGACACATATGTGAGGTCTCAGTTTTGGCTAGTTTACAAATTTGATTACGCTGGATGGACTCAAAAATGAAACTCACTGAAACTCGTCAACATTTTCACACCACTTCAATACTTTGTTGTATCAAGTGAGAACAGCAAATATGTCAACATCGGGTACTTTAGTAATAAAAATGTCACAATCTTTGTATTAGCATCATAAATACATATAGCATTTTCGAAATGATCTCTCAAAATATGCAATAATAAAGATATTTTTCACAAAATTAATGGCTTTTTTCATGACTTTTACAATTTTTAGCAAATTTCACAATCACATTGTGATTTTTTGCACCTAGAGTTTTGAATTGACGGGGTTCCACATAATTAGAAATGTTTTTTTTGGGTCCCTTGAATTTTAAAAATAAAAAAATGAAAGAAAACCTGAATTACCTACCTATAATTTAACTAAATTTCCTGTTTTTAAGTACTTTTTATAGTACCTACAGTGGTGCCTCGTAGTGATGACCTATTAGGTTTGATGGAAGGAGACATTAACTGAAATTTTTTACTTACTTACATTACATTAGTCTATTTTATATTAACTGACTTCTTCTGAGAGCAATTTCTTATGTTCAGCTCTGCCCAGAGATATGAGTATATTATAATAAAATTTGTATATTATCAATAAAGTTCCTATGCCTATATTGATTACCAAACATGAGCCACATGTGTTTTAATAGTTTCTTTTCTCCGGCAATTATCTTGGTCAAATAAACTTCTATCATCAAAAATTAACCAAGATCATATAAAAATTGTCAGTATTGTTATACATATTTTTAATATGAAAACAACTTTTTCTTTATAATTTCAGATGATTTTAGCAGATGCCAAAAAATCTCCAAAAGATGTAAATGTAAGTTATCCTTACTAATCATTATATAATTATATTTTTTTAGTCAAATATTAAATAAAAAATAAGACTACTGTTTTGCTGATGATTCACTATTTCAATAAGTTGTGATTAAAGTATATTTGATATTAATTAGTCTTTTTCAGAAAATACATTTTTTAAATTTATGATTTTTATCTTTATTAAAACAAATAATAGCAACTTTATATTTTCTTATTAATTTCCACCATCTATTATTAATAAATGTTTTTTTTACATTTCAGAAATTCATTAATGAACTGCTAGAAAAAGCCAAAACACTTTGAACAAGTGTGTCATTAACACCTATAATAACCAAAATATTACTTATATTTGACATTACATAAGTTTAATAATAAATTAGCCATAGACGAGTTTTTTATAAATAAGCCCAATAGATTGACGTACACTGAGCTCTAGAAAAGAATTATTGTAAATCTCCAGAGCGTTGCGAAACATTTCATTGCATCAAAAATGTTTTGCTTATTCTTTGCAACTAGTAATGTACTTGTGTTTGTAATCTACTTAGCAGTATTTATCTATGTGTAATATTAAGTGATGAATATCTCTTTTATTTCATGACTAGAGTTGTAAACAATCAATTCCCAACGAACTGTGTTTTGTTATTGGTGTAATTTCAAAACCCACCCATGAATCCCATCCATAGAAACTATACGATAATTCAATCTAATAAATATTAAAATGTATTGCTGTTAGATGTAGTGTTTACGGAAGTACACCTTAAATAGTTATGAATTCATGGATGTTTTGTAAAATTAATTATTATCTTAATAAATTGTGTTAAAGATAAAACTTATTTTTTGCAAGTAACTAACCAGGATATTATTGTTGAATAGCATATGCTCAAATTACAGATATATGTTGGATAATCTATTTTTCAACTTTTTGTTTATGCTAATTGTTTGTTTCACCTTGTTTTATTAAAACCTCTGTAGAATATTTGTTCCAATTATAATGCTTAAAAGACAATTCCTTCTGTCATATGCATATTTAAAAAATTAATACAATGAATTTGAAAGATATTTATAATAATAGATAATTACAATTATTTATTTTAAGATAAAAAGCCTCATCAATCATTAATTATTTCTCGCAAACTCGACATTTTATTAGGATAAAATTAGTATTTCAGGAAATTGTCAAATAATTTATTTGTAAAACATGCAATTTGTTAAAACAACATTTTGTCCCCCGAGTACCTATATTATCAATTCCTCCAAGATTCAGTTCTTTCAGAATCGCTGTACATATAGAATACATATCAAAAATATGTTCATTTGATGTGCATTGTAACTGAAAAATTTAATTACAAAAAATAGTATATTTATTTGTGGATTAGTCAATAGTAAAATGTTTCGTATAATAGATGCATAGGCATAATATATGTATCTCTTGTAACTTTTCTAGCTTAAAATTATGCATTGTTGGATGAAATTTAATGTTAATATTGAAATTTAATTTCATTATTGCAGTTTTTCAAACTGTTTCATTCACATTGCTGTTGAATAATTTCTGGTGGATAGTCGGTACCTTCATGTTTAACTATCTCCGTCTATGTCAGTATCTCTGGACTTGTCAACTAAGAAACGGCATTTTATTCACATTTATTCTTTATCCACTTTATTCATTCCACAAAATTTCATGTCATCCTCACATGTCTGAAATCCAATATGTATTGGTGTACCGATATGCTTAACTCATATAGTCAGTAGGTATATATATATATATATATATTTTATTTTTATTTTTTAGAATACGCTTTTAAGAAGTTTTTGCACAAACTTTTGTGTTTTTATAGATAACTTTCTCCGCATTAGACCTTGGGTAGGATACGAGTGGCGAGCGGCAGGGCGTCAGAGCATCAATGCGCCCGAGTAGTAAGAGAAGCCGGCCACAATATGATTAAGCTCAGTACTGAGCCGTCGTAGCGCCCCTTACTACCCTGGCGCACTGACGCTCTGACGCTCTGCCGCTCGTTTCGTACCCGAGGCCTTACATTGTCTATGGCTTATATTAAAAAATTTTCAATTTTGTATACATATATATCTTTGAAGACATTGCCATTGCACGTTAGCTTTGGCCTTCCCAAGCCCCCGCCGCCCGTTGGTCTTTTTTTCAGCCATAGATTTGTTGATTACTATTCGGTCATCCTGTCCACATGGCCCAATCATTGAAACCTTTCTATATTAATAAACCTTAAGACTATCTCGTTAAATAAAGACAAAATACTTATGCTAATAAAAATCAAGACTTTAAAAGTTAGGCTTATCGGTGTGTATCACAATAGCTAAGTGCATCACTATAATAAACATTATATTATACACAGGAAACCCCCGTTGATCACAGGGATCATTAATCGCAGAGGATGGTTGATCGCGGTAGACTTAATAGGTCGCAATAAATGAATTACACGAACGAGGGATTTAAAAAAATCATTTAAAAATTCGAAAATACATATTATTGATAAGAAAAATCTCATAAATAACATAATTCGTTCTTTTTTTTCTGCTTTGCAAAAAATAATCTAGATTCCCTTGCTTGGCCTCTCTTTGTTTATTATACAAAATTTACTGAAAACTGTCAAATAATTCATCACAACCACGCTTCACAGCACTCACTCTCTCATTATCTTTGTTGTTTTCTTCAAATTGAAAATTAAATTTGGTGGATGATTTCCCCTTTCCACAATTTCACAGATTCTATGTTTGCTATCCGATTCGCCAAACATTTTAAGGCTTTGCTGTTCTTTTGTCTCAGTCACGGTGATAACTTAATGATGTGAGTGAGCAAGAAAAAAGATAGCATGCACCTGCAACTACTTATTTTGACGATTCCTAGCGCGTGTCAAAGCCAGACAAGTCGCAAAATAAAACAAAATAATTTTAAAATATTGTAACTTAAAAATCCGCACTTGCCAGGGTCGTGATGAACGGGGATTAACTGTACTTATGTTAAAACCTTAGGTCTCAATAATTTAATTTAAGAATTTATATTTATCATTTTATGAATGAGGTAAAAAAAAGTTCCGGATTTTCTGGACCAGAAATGATCTGGATGTAATCTGGAAATGGAGTGAAATTGTAAAATATTTATTTCAATTGTTATTCTTTAATATTATCCAGCAAAGCAAAAGAGGGTTACAATATTCTGTGGCATGTGCAAATATTTTTGAAGAGTAAAGTACGTATGTATATTCTTTATTACTTTTGACTGCAGTTGTATGGTCCAAATATTAATTTCAGACTTTATAAAAGAAAAACAATAAAAAATTAAAGAGAATAAAACATCCAATATCTTTTAGTTTGCAAACTTAATTCAATTTTTCCAAGTCAATCAAACAAATCCAAGTTTTCAGATGTGAAAAGTTAAAAAAAGGCTCGTGTGATGGTAATATTTTTCATTGTGTCTGCATTTATGTTCTCCATGTAGCGTTGTTGATTCAGTAGTCAAAATCATATATTTTTCAATGGGCTCCTAGATACATTTTGGTGGACTTTTAAATGCTTTTAATATATACATATTTGTGTTTTCCCGAAAATAAAACCGGGTCTTATATTTTTTGCTCTACAATATGTATTAGGGTTTCGTCTCGAGGTTGTCTTATTTTTTCAAGTAAAACGATCTATATTCATTCATGTACTAGATCATCTATACATATTCAATTACTTGAAAATTGTGACGAACTATCTTACACTAAAAATATGCTAGGGCTTATTTTACTTCAATTACTCAATTTTCTCATGTTGGTCTAGCGTGTGCAGTTTTTATTTAATTACACAAATAAATAAATGTATTAACATTTTACTGCTGTATTTTGGAAATAATGAAACACCACTTCAATTTGTTTAATTTTTATAATTTCTTCAAATGAATTCATAATACTTTGTCATTTGATAAAAAATTAAAAGTTTATACCTATTGTATTTTTTTTATATTCGATAAAATCAATTTACATCAGAAAAATTGATTTTCAAAATGTAATTCAGGTTTTTTAAGAGGCCCCAGTACACGATTTTGGTATTTGCTTTCAATTTTACTAAATTTAACGTAAACTTATTAAATTATTTTGCAAAACCCATAGCTAAACAGGCTTTTAATCAATTTTATTATGATAGATCCATTTACTCTTGAAGCATTTCCTTAAAAAATATGAACAAATATATATATATAACATCAAAAAAATTATAACCCCAAAACACTATTTTAATTTTCATGCAATAGAGTTATCTTTGGTACACTAATCTCGTATATATTCAAATAAAGACCATACAAATTAAATTAAATTAAATTTACAAATTGAAAAAGAAGTGGTGCTATTCAGACATTAATATTTTTCGACAAGTTGTTGTTAAATATATTAAAAGGGACAAAAATTAAACGTTTTTTTACCTATATTGCAGTATCCATAAAACCATTAAAACATTGATTAATATAATTAAATTGTACATGCGTACTAAGAAAATTTCCCTGTCATTAATATAAAAATATTCAAAAAATTATACCTTATACTCAAAAATTCTAATTAATTAAATCGTATAGTCTGTTATGGCCGTGCGCGGCGCGCTGGGCGCAGGGAGTCGCGCCACGCGTCCGGCGGCGGCGAGCCCGCGCATTTCAGACTATATGATTTAATTAATTCGAATTTTTGAGTATGAGGTATAATTTTTTATATATTTTTATATTAATGACAGTGAAATTTTCTTAGTACGCATGTAAAATTTAATTAAAATAATCGATGTTTTAATGGTTTTATGGATACTGCAATATAGGTAAAAAACGTTTAATTTTTGTCCTTTTTAAAACGATATATTCAACAACTTAAAAAATACAATCAATTTATAAATAAAGTATATGGTCTTTATTTGAATATATACGAGATTAGTGTACCAAAGATAACTCTATTGCATGAAAACTAAAATAGTGTTTCGAGGTTATAATTTTTTTGATGTTACAGTTGCCGGCAAACTTCTTGAAATTCTTTGACGTAGTGGGGGAATGCGCAGAAGGCAAAATTTGGGTCTCTTTGGTGGAAAGGTATATGCGCAAACTTCCCCCCACTACGCCGTAAAATTTCAAGATGTTTGCCGGCTACTGTATAGCAATATATTTGTTCATATTTTTTTAAGGAAATGCTTCAAGAGTAAATAGATCTATCATAATAAAATTAATTAAAAGCCTGTTTAGCTATGGGTTTTGCAAAATGATTTAATAAGTTTACCTTAAATTTAGCAAAATCGAAAGTAAATACGAAAATCATGTACTGGGGCTTTTTAACAAGGATTAGTCACAACAACAACAAGTAACAAAGGTTCTCAAATGCGTTGCTAGCGCGATACCTTGAATTAGACACAATTTTTTTAAATTCATTCTCAGGATGTATCTACACAGATGAAACTTTGTATGTACTTAAATTACAGGTATTAGTCAGTAAACATCGCTTTCCATCAGTTAATTGTCTGCTCCAAGTATAAAATAAAGTACACAATAAATGACAGTTCATTCCACAATTTCCAGTAATTTGGTACCATTTTTTTGTGAATTTTGTGAAAAAAGTTTCATCTGTAATATACATACACCTTTAAAACTGTATATATGAAGTCATAATTAAATTTTAGATATCTTTTCTCTTTTCAATAAATCAGCAGCTTATAGATGACTCTTTAATATGTGTATCATTTAGTATGACCTTAATATAATTCCTTAAATTTTATAAGCATTTCAGAACAACTGTAATAAATATATGTATTAATTTGAATATTATTCAGTTATATTTCTGCGGAATATGATAAAAATAGAATTCTTCATTTACATTATAGATACTGTTGAAATACATAAATATTATTTTAAATCAACACTTGCCCCAGAATGCTCAATGTAATAGTTTTTATAACACTTAAGATTTCATATGTTTATAATTAATTGGTTAGTTATTATATATGTAATATAAAGTGTACACAATTTTAGATAAATGATTTTATAAATTAAAATGTGTATCATTTAAATATACATATATTATGTACCTGCATATATCCAAATTCATCTCTCAGTTATTAAATTTAAAAATAAATTACCCTGGAAAAGAATGGGAAGACCAGCTGAAAATTAAGACATCAATAAGTTAATAGCTTTTGGCGGGTTATGTGTGGTATTTGGAGAGGAATCCCACCCGTTCAGAAGAATCCTCCTGTGTCAGCTTGTGGTGTGTCTTCAGCGAGTGTGTATGAGATCTAGGTATACAGCAGAGGCAGAAATATGCAAATCAGTACAGGGTGCAAATGATATTCACAATTGAAAGTTACTATTTATTGTAACAATTTATAGATGGTGTTACATACAGGAATATCTCTTGTTATGCTACAGCAGACGTTTAGAATGGTGGTCTCTGTGACAACTACGGGTCAGAAGCGTATGGCCAAACCCGCAGCAGCTCCCGACCGCCGCAAGTTCAGATGTTGGGATCAAATGGCAAGCTATAGATTTCTACTAAGAGACAAAAAGGTTACAGAGATATGATGGGTGCATATATATGGGAATGGTGGAGGACCAGATATTGGAGGAGGATCAGCTTTAAAGTGTTGATGGTAAGGATAGGTGCGTGCCTATTATGTTTGATTTGGGAAATTTAGGAGTGGCGGATCCAAATTGAATTATCAATACAACTTAGTCAACTTCTAACAATTGCAAAAAAAAATTGTTTTAGATGAATTTCAAACTTTGAAAATATTCAAATGAAAATATTTGAATATTTGAAGATGTTACTAATTTTATTTTATCCACAGGTGTCCCAAAAAAATGTGGGACAGGAATCCCAAAATCAAGCACACATTGCATTTTGAAGTGAACCCTTTAGAAAAGTTTTGATTTTTTTATTTAAGTAGTTTTATTTTCGACACCTCACCACTACCATTGTGGCATAAATCCGCTGAACAGATGGATTGGGCGAAGAATTAGCATTGAATATGATGCCCCGGAACAGTCATCTGTGCTGGCTTACCCCGCTAATAACCATGATCTTTTTACAATAAAGTTGTATTGAATCCACTTTTAATTGTCAGTGATGAGTCGTTTAAAAAAATCTCATTTTTATTTAAATTATTATCTTCGACATTATTCGACTTCGACTTCGACTGAAACCATTGATGACGGTGAAATGAAAGCAGCCATAGCAAAATTGAAAAATCGGAAATCAACAGGACCAGAAGTCTATCCACAACAAGATGCTTAAATACACTGGGGACAGATTGGTAGGTAAGCTCTCTAAACTATTCAATAAAATACTGGACACATAAACTATCCCTAATGACTGGAGAACAAGTGTGGCGTCTGGATGCAAAACCGTCACGTTGCATATATATGAATTGTTCACTAATAAAAAAAAACATTTTAAATATTTCCCTTAAACATTTTCCTGTTTTTTATTATGTTACTTGATACATATTAAGGATGTGTTAAAATCTGCACACCAATTTTAAAGATTTTCTTTGTTGTTTCCGCAATATAATGATATATTTATTGCATCATGCGGTTTTGATACTCACCGGCGGAAAGATTCGTTTTTTCAACAGAACGTAAGCACAGCGAACGAACATGCCTCGATTTGCAACTTAACTCTTTGCGAACAATACTGTGATTGAAAATTAAACAATGAAATATATTATTTTATTTGTGATTAACAATAGATGCAAGAATATTTTAAGAATTAAAATTTACTGCACGTTTTGAATAATGAATATGAATTAAATATATTTTAAGTATTTGAGGATGGCCCTGTTAAAAGCCGCAATAATCGTAGAACGTGTATGAGAAGATGTATGAATGTGGCCGAAGCAAAAGTGGTGTGCCAGGATAGAAGAGTGTGGCGTTCAATCCTCTCTGCCTACCCCTGCAGGGAAACGGCGTGATGGTTAGTTAGTTAGTTAGTTACTAATTAACCAACAACAATGGAAATAAAAGTATTTTTCGAATTAACAATAATTTCGTATAACTTCTCGAGGCCGATACTATGACACCAAATTTAACAGTATAAGTAATATTTTTATGATTAATAATTAATCTCCGAGTATAAAAATTAAATAACTTAGATGTGTATTTTTAAGTATTTTAAAAACCAAAAACAATATCTTAAGAATTAAATAAGAATCAGGAAATAAAAAAGTAAACCATAAAAACCAAGTTTTTATTATACTGCCTTTCTCATTTACAAGTTGAAACATTTTTTTCGCTTAACGTAAGCGTTGGGCTTCGGTCGGGCGACGCTACGAAAGGGAGTAATAAAAAATTTCCAAAAATCCAAAATTATACTATAATCAGGTTTTGCGTCTATCAGACGTGTTGAAATATTTTCATACAACTTAATAAGTTGTATGAAAAAACCATTCAAAATTTGAAAAATCCAAAAATTTATTAATTTTTTTTGACGAAAATTTGATAAATCTTCTTGATCGTCGCCACGAGTCTGCTTGCAAAGTTTCAGCTCGATTGGATTACGGAAAGAATTTTAAAATGGATCCAAAGTTTTTTCGTCAGACAAGAAGACAAACAGACACCACGAGTTAATATAAAGGGAGTAAAAAAGAAAATACCTATATGAAATCATATCAATATGTCTATACAGGCTGTCTTGTAGTTAGTAGTAAAAATTTTACAGGTGGGTTTCTGCCTTAATAAAGAGTCTAAAATGCTCAAGCAACCATGGCCTAATATCAAAAGTTGTGGAGATATGCAATATCAGAGTTTGCATTTTTTTTCAATATTTCTGACCTATTTTTTGCAACAAGTTAAACTATCATTACAGGAACTTAAATTGATTATGAAAAATTCATATACTATAATACAAGCCGAATAAAATGATAAAAACCTTTCAAAAATTGAAAATAGATTTTTTTACAAGGAGTAGTATACAGTATGTAAAAGAGCTAGTCCACAATACTTGACAGGTAGATTTCTACTTTAATTATTATTCGAAAATTTTCAAACAACCATAGAAACATGCGACATTAAAATTTACATTTTTTTTCAATATTTTGGACTTAATTTTTGTAAAATGTTGGACTTTTATTACTACAGTAACTTATATCAAATAAAAAATCATTCCCTTTTACACAAGTTAAATAAAATAATAAAAACTTTGCAATTCTAATTTCTAATAATTTTTCAGAATAATAATTCTAAAAAAAATCCAATTGGAATTTTTGCAAGATTTTTATCATCTTATTTAACTTGTATTGAAATAAATTAATTTTTCGTAATTAATATAAGTTACCGTAAATATAGTTCAACTTTTTGTAGAAAATAAGTCAAAAATATTTTTAAAAAATGCAAACTTTGTTCATGCATATTTCGATAACTATTGAAATTAGGTCATGATTGCTTCAACATTTTCAACTCATTATCGAGGCAGACAACTAATATTGTTTATAAAAAATTCATTCACTGCACTACAAATTAAATAAAATGATGAAAACCTTGTAAAAATGTATATTTTCAATTTTTGCAAAGTTTTTATCATTGTATTCCACTTGTATTAAAGCGAATGAATTTTTCATAATTGGTTTACGTTACTGTAATGATATTTCAACTTTTTCAAGAAGAGACACTCATATTGAGAAAAAACAGTGTTTTGTGTAGCCCAAATTTGGTTGCTTGGCCTATACATATTTCTGTTCCCCTAATGCACATTTTGTGTTTAGATTCATAAAATAAAGGTTCAGTGGTTTCTATATATTTGTTAAAATAATGAATTAAAGGAGTGTTAGCAATGCTGGCAGAGACCTACCTCTAAGTTCTGAGTTCAGTCCAAGGAGACCAATATCATGATTTAGGTTGGTTGAGATGTAATTGGGATGTACATGCAGGTTTGTAGAGGTGACAATCACTGGAGAGCTACCGATATTAATGGGACCAAGTGAAACATGGACTGACACCACTCAATAATACATAATATTTACGAAATCAATACACACATAATATTATATTTCATCAATTACTATCCTCAATCATTTTAAAATAATATCAGCTAGGTAGACTTGCTCATATCTTCTTTATTCTGTGGTTGCTCACCCCTTCAAGCAGTGACCTGCTGTGAGCGCCCATTTTTAATGATCAGGGAAGCTACACGCCGTTTTTTCTATGCACGTCGCAGTGTGCGATTCCTGGATCCAGCAAAGTTGAGAAAGAGCCTCCTTCTCGACTCTAGAAGTCGAGGCTGTGTACAAAGGCGTCCAACTGCACAAGAAAAAATGTAGACCAGATTCTTTCCTTTGTTTCTATCCATTTTGCCATGGGAAAAAATCACGTTTTTCAAATTCGATACGCGGCCGTCGAGAAGTAATTAATTTTGTGCCCGTTCATATATATCCGACGTGGCACCCTGGCCCCGTAATATAATCGTAAATGTAATCGGTGATGTTTTTGAGTTGAAAATGGAAAGACAGATCACCACGGGATTTCTCTATTGGGAAAAAATAACGTTTTTCAAATTCGATACGCGGCCGTCGAGAAGTAATTAATTTTGTGCCCGTCGCATATATCCGACGTGGCACCCTGGCCCCTGTCATTCTCGTCGCACAGGTCCGACGTGGCCCCACGCTAATTAAAAAAAATAAAAAAATCGCGATAACATGATTCAGTACAGTTGCCGGCAAACTTCTTGAAATATTTTGGCATAGTGGGGGAATGCGCAGAAGACAAAATTTGGATCTCGTTGGTGGAATGGTACATGCGCAAACTTCCCCCCACTACGCCGAAAAATTTCAAGATGTTTGCCGGCTACTGTACATACATTATTTGTAACAATTTAGACATTACGTTTTGTTCGATTATCGATGCGATGTGGATATATGTATACCTCCTCGATTACCCCTTATGCTAAAAAAGCGTATATATATATATATATATATGTGCAAAAAAAATCCACATTTAATTAAATATTCTGCCCATATACGTACTAAAAATATAGACTAGTCACTAAAAATCAAATCTGAGACATCTAGTCTCTACTGTCTTCTATTACGTACTAAATGTATTATTCAGAAAAAGATAAAAAGTATTTATATAACCACGTATAAGAAAGGACAATAAAACATAATTTTGTAGAACGAATGCGTATGAAGTTGTAACTAATTGCAGTGTTTACTTTTTGTTGTGTTAATCATTGTAATGCTTCATAAAATAATAAAGAAGAAGATATATCCTTTCATATGTGAATTTTATTTCAATAAATTGTAGAGAAATTCAAACCGATTTCAGAGTACGGAGATTTCTGTATTTTCTACGTTGGAAGTCTATGATATTTTTTTTATAGCGCAGCTAACTAACTCCCTCAATGTGCCGATGTGCATCTATGTTTACAGTAATTCATATTATAGTTCTGTGTAGGGAATATTTTGGTTTGTAACTAGTCTATATTTATAGTCTATGTAGTACCCGCCCGTCGCGTGTTGAAATTCCTGAGGGTACCCATAAAAAAGAAAAGTAAGTACCTTCTTAATTTTTAATTACGTTTATGGTTCTGAGCCATTAGCCAAATAATGAAAAAGAAGACCTTTGGACACTTTGGATTCCGAACCATAGACGAGGAAAGATATCTCTTTTCTATCATTTTCTATGGATAGGTTTTCGGAGCCTGAAAAATAAGTTTGTGTCGAATTTGGTCGGATTTTATAAAGTCAAAAGGAGTGTTCGGTTAAGATTAAATGAATAAATGTGTAAATAATTGACTTATGTTTATAAATATGGCTACAGGTAGTACAGGAAGCTCTTTTCCCAAATGGCAACTGGCGATTTTACTCGGAGCGCCGATTGCTATTGGTTTAGGTTATCTGTATCTCAAAAATCGACACGAAGACCCAGAAAAGAAGAGATTGGCCGAGGTAGCCGCAAAAAAAACTATATCTCTAGATGAAGACCAATCAAAGACCGAAAGTCCCCTTGAAAAGGCTACTAAACTGAAGGCTGCTGGAAACAGGGCATTTCATGCAGGGAAATATGATGAAGCTATAATACTTTACAACGAAGCGATTGAAGCATGTCCTCCAAACCATCCTACCGATCTCGCTACATATTACCAGAATCGCTCGGCCTGCTATGAGAAAAGAGAAATGTGGGATAACGTTAAAGAAGATTGCACAAAAGCCCTTTCATTAAATGAAAAATATGTTCGAGCGTTTTTGAGGCGGTCCCGAGCTGCGGAGAAAAGTCATGATTTAGTTCTCGCATTAGAAGATGTAACAGCCGCCTGTATTCTAGAAGGATTTCAAGTTCACGGTTCTCTTGTGATGGCCGATCGTATTTTGAAAGCACTGGGGAAACAACATGCCAAAGAAGCAATGTCTACAAAAAGCCCTATGATGCCATCCAAGCACTTTGTTAAAACGTATTTCTCATCTTTTTCCCAAGACCCCATCATGAATAATCTGCAGAGTAAAGTAGAGAGTACATCAGGATTTTTCAAGGCAAAACAAGCTTTAAAAAATCAAGATTATGATGATATCATTGGCTTTTGCACGGAGGAAATTAACAATTCCAAGTCTGAAAATAAATCAGAAGCAATGTTATTGAGAGGAACATTCTATTTACTTCTCGGTCAATATGATGATGCACTAAAAGATTTTACTTCTGTAATTGATGACGAGACATTGCCTGTGAAGCTTAGGGTTAATGCACTGATCAAAAGGGCCTCTATGTACATGCAGATAGAAGATGTAGACAGTTGCCAAGAAGACTGCGAACTCGCAGCCAGACTTGACCCCGAGAATTGTGACGTACACCACCATCGTGGACAAGCTTATCTCATAACCGGAAAGGTTTGTGAAGCCAGCGAGGAGTTTGCTAAAGCTGTTGAACTCAATCCGGACTTTGCTGTTGCCTGCATTCAAAAATGTTACGCTCAGTACACCGTACTAAAGTTCATCAATAATACAGAAGATCTGTCCAGTGTTTTTCAATCTTTCGAGAGTGCCATAGCCAAGTTCCCTAAATGTTCCGAAGCATATATATTGTATGCTGAAGTCCTTTCCGATCAAAATGATTTCAGCAGGGCTGAAGCTTTGTTCGACAAGGCAATAGAAATGGACCCCCAGAATGCCAGCGTGCTGGTAAACAGGGGTATCATGGTACTCAAGCAGACTAGGGATGTGGAAAAAGCTGTGAAGTTAATTACAAAGGCGATAAATACAGACAGTAAATGTTTATTTGCTTATGAAACATTAGGAACCATTGAGGTTCAAAGGTAATTATTTTAACTCGAGATTTTAATTACATTATGTAATATGTGTTACTTTCTGTTTTGAAAATTTATCCCGTAATAATTCATTACACATCTGTTATTCTTAGCTTTTACATGTCGGTTGTGGAGTAGGTATAATATAAAAATAAAATGAAAATTTTTATTGTCCAATCATATTTGAGTTTTGAGAATAAAATGATTGTAGTTTCTAAACTTGGATATCATTAGGTTTACTTTCAAGTAGCTTTTAGTCACCCCAGAGGCCAATACATCTTTGTGTCATGTTGGTTTATTCTGAATTAAAGTAATTCCGTAAAACTCCGATAATACGAAATTCACCATAATTCAAAAATTTTAAAACCCACAAGTCCCAAAATATTTATTTCATCAACCCTGATAATTCGAAAACTCCAGTTATTCATAATTCAAAGTAATTTTTAGCCCCTTGCGCCATAAATCAATACATTTTAGTTGACATAATTCAATTTTTTTTAAATTTGACTTAATTGTAAAAAATAGTTTAATTTTTTTCGCAAGTTAGAACAACAAATATGTCAATAACGGGTACTTTAGTAATAGAAATGTCGCAATCTTTGTATTAGCATAATAAATATCTATAGTGAATATTATTGTTTCAGACAAAACTTGAAAAAGGCAATCACATTATTTGAAAAGGCAATAGTGTTGGCGAGAACTGAACCTGAGATGACACATCTTTTTGCACTGAAGGATGCTGCCGCTACTCAACTCAAAGTTTCTGAGAGATGGGGTTTAAATCTATCAACTTTCACTCCTGCATAGAAATTTTCAAACAAAAATGTTAATATGTACTTCAAGTAGATAGTTGCTGTTTATCTTTGGAGTTCCTTTTTAAATATGATTCCTTCACAAGATATTAAAATTTTATGTAGCGCATCCACTGCAAGACTTCATTAATTTTCATATAATAATTCATTAATTTATCTATATTCAATTATTTCATTTGGTGTATGTTTTAAATCAACATTTGCATACATATTCTTTCATCTGATCAGAGGTTAGATCGCTCGATCCATTAATTATGTCATTTTATTTCTAGATACATTTTATGGGAGTCATTTTAAATCGTAAAATGCAAATAAATTCAGTCTCCCAGCTGACAATTCGTGGAAAGCTAATCTTGTGATGTTTAATTTACAAATCTTCAATTTCAATTGATATTCCTGAATTATTGTATATATTTTCCCCAGTACATAAACTGAATAAGTACAACATTTTCATACAGTTTGTATCTTTGATATCAGGTTTACTTGCTCATCATCAAACTGAAGTCGTCATTTTATCCTCTTGTGAATTTTGTTATTTCTTAATAAATGTAAATATCTTGTTTTGTTAAGCCAAATCTAATCATCAGTTTTCAATATTTCTGCTCCATACGGACACACAGGGTGTCTGATAGCTCAGTTTCAATAGCAAAAACTTTACAGGTGGATTCCTGCCTCGAAAATGTCCAAGCAACCATAACCAGATAGCAATAGTTACGGAGGTATACAATATCAAAGTTAGCATTTTTTTTTTCAATATTTCTGTATATTAATTATGAAAAATTCATTTGCTTCAATACAACTCAAATAAAATGTTAAAAACCTCGTAAAAAAATTATGTTTTCAATTTTTGAAAGATTTTTATCATTTTATTGAAC
Source organism: Agrypnia vestita (assembly GCA_016648135.1). NCBI lineage: Eukaryota > Metazoa > Arthropoda > Insecta > Trichoptera > Phryganeidae > Agrypnia > Agrypnia vestita. The sequence continues at coordinate 25,380 of JADDOH010006135.1, read as the reverse complement.
TTGTATAAAAGCGAATGAATTTTTCGTAATCAATTTAAGTTACTGTAATGATGGTTCAGCTTTTTGCAAAAGTAAGTCAAAAATGTTGGAAAAAAAATTAAAACGTTGATATTGCATATCTCCATAACTATTGACATTTGGTCATGGTTGCTTGAACATTTTCGACTCATTATCGAGGCAGAAATCCACCTCTAAAGTTTTTACTACTAGCTATGAGACACCCTGTATATTATAATTTAACTATTACACATAAAAAAAAAACTTGAAAGACAAGATATTACATAATTAAGTTTAAGTATACAGTACAAAATTGTTTTAATCACTTATTTTCAATTATTATTGGCTTAAAAGTGGAAATTTAATAGAAATTAGATGTCATTTTTTTACCTCGCAGAACAAAGTATGTGTCATATTATGGTTTCTGAATTATAAGACCTTTTGCTTTTACTAGCTAAGTCATTACTAATGTGGCTGATTTTGAACTTGATTTCTTGATATCGCTCCGAAAATCAAATTAATCATTTATGATCTCACTTCCGAAAAATCCAATAATTAATTTAAAAAGTATTATATATTAATTAAAAGTTATTTCTAATAAACTGGCAAGGAATCCAAATATTCACAAAAAATTTACCATTTTTCTGTTGATAACAATGCTTATTCCTATCTCAGTACTTATGTGATCATTCTTCTCATTCCACATTTGTGTCTGTTGTCCACAGTGACTTTTCAGAAAACATTAAAGCATATTATTTGTCATTTAATATGTATGGTAAATTTTTACATAAGCCCTCACAAAATTTATTTCATTGAATGCGTGATTCGTATATCAAAGCATTTCCGCCTTTCCTTCATATGTATCATTATTTACAGTACAAAGAGTAGTAGAGCAGAGCGGTTGCTCTAAATCCTATCATGTGGCAAAAAAAACTTGATATTACGAACCTTGAAAAGATCCTGATAATTTTTATATTTGCGAAAGTCCTTAAGTTTTTTTCAGGCATTCAATATCTTTCGAGAAGAGTTTTGCAGAGCTTTTCTTGATAATGTTTCAGAATCTGTCGCCAGGATACATCATTAAGACCAACATCACTGATTTTGTGAGTGTTTAAAGTTCTCATGAAATTTTTACACAGATTATTTCAGTGATGAGCGCTACGATCGCTATTAGTTTCCAGCACAGCAATCTTTTCTCGAAAAAATGTTATTATGACAGAAACGTAACATGCCAATAAACATCTTTAAACGCTGTCACAGACAACAAATGCACCATGAAAAGAAAAGTGATAGGTTTTATCCAAAAAGTAATTTTTCAATATGAGCACTTTAATTTTTATGAAATCTTAAATGTGTAAAATCATTATGCATCTGGAACAGTGAGGTTTTATGCATTATTGCATAACACATAGTTTTTTAAGTTTACGCCAGATGTAATTTACAGCAGAAAAATAACAGTTTTGTATCACATCACTTCATTTTCAATTTGTTAAATATGTTTCATAATTGGTACAGTAAAACCCCGATAATTCTAAATTTGTCATCATTTGAAATTTTTAAAATACACAAGTTCCAAAATATTAATGTCATTGTATATTAATCCTAATAATTCGAAAATCCTGTTACAGTAGAACTCTAATTATCCAAATCAATTGGGATCGGACCCCATTCGGATAATTTAATTTTTTCCGAAAAAATTGTATATTTCAATTTATTACTGTTTGTATATTGAAAATGGGAGAAAATACCATTTTGAAAGAAAAAGAGTGTTTAATTAAATGAAAAGGCAACACTTTTACATATTAAGCATATCAATCATCCCAATAATTTTCACGCTGCGTCTACACTAGCTATGCGGAGGGAAGACAGAATCGCGTAGACAGAATCATTATTTTGCGAATCGCAGTATGTTTCCATCTTAATTTTTTTTCTGAAATTGTGAAAGCGATTTGGATTATCAGCGATTCGGATAGTCGGAATTCGGATAGTTAGAGTTCTACTGTATTTCATAATTCGGAATAACTTTCAGACTTAAATAATAATACGAAGACATAAATCAACACATTTAAAGTCACATAATTTGAATTTTTTTTAAGAAGTCAAAAGTTTTTCAAAAAGCCTTGCGCACGTATAGGGTATCCTTTGAATATTTCGTAGTACCTTATGAATTGCTCTTTACTTATACATATGTCGCAATCTCTAAAATTGGGGAATCCTACGTACTTTCTTCAGTTGGCTGCCTCGATATCTGCCGATAGTTTTAGTTTGTGGTGTTTGCACTAATTCCTTGTACATTCTTAAAATTGTTTTTCACGTTAAATTCCTCTTTAGTTTGATTCTTTTTTCTAATAACTGTGTTTGTACTGCTGTACACATATTTATTGACGATTGTGTTGCTAATAACTGCTGTGTTGGTCAAAGCCGGAGAAAAGGCAGAATCGAGAGATAAATTCATTTGCAATATTGAAGAAGCTTTTCATAAGTTCAAAGATAATAAAACAAACGATTCAAAATGATTATCTAAACGTGACAAAATGAAAAAAAAAATGTTTTTCGCAAGTGAGAACCGCAAATATGCCAATATGTACTTTGGCAATGGAAATTTCGCAATCTTTGTGTTAATTTATAATAAATATTATATTTTCGAAATGATATCTTGAAAAATACATACATTTTTGACAAAATTAAAAAAAAATTCACAAGTTTTGGCAAATTTGTCAATTGCGTGGAATGAATAATGGTGTTCCACATATTTTGAAATGCTGTATTTTGGGTCCCTTGAATTTTGAATTAACGAGGTTCTACTGTACTGATATACAATATAATAGTACAATCTTGCCCGTGCAACAAATACAATATGAAAGATGGCGTGTATGTGGTTACTTGTTAACACCTAAGTATTGTAAATATGTTTAATGACTCTCGTACTGGTGGTAATTCATTTTCAGATTTTAATTTGTATTTTTTATTGAAACATGTAATTAAATTAAGTGATATTCCACAATAAATTATACACTTTTTATATAATGTACCTATGTTCATGTCCAGTTAATTCTTTCTAAGCTCCACTTTTCCATCTGAAAAGTAATAAATTTTTTTAAACATAATTTATTGCCAAGTTGAATTAATGCTAATATGTAATTTATTTTATTAGTAGTTTGGTAATTCAACTACAGATGCGTACCAATCATAACAATAAATTAAAGTTAATAATTGTAAGTGCCTAATTCCAAAACGCCCTAACCCTTTTGTTTTGTTTATGGATGAAAAATGTATATTTGGAAAGCTTCTTTGCAGTATTTTGGAACAAACCCTGATTTTTAACATGCAATGTCAATGCATTAAAGTGCTTTTTGTCAGAAACAATGTGTTCTGCGTGTGGCGGACAAAAAATCTACAAAACTGCGTATTGCAAAAGGCATTATTGAAAGCATCAAACAGAATATAGGTACTCACTTCATGTCATTGCATAGTAAATGGATCAATCTGTTATGCAATTATAAAAAAAAAATATTAATTGAAATTAACCGAAATTAATTTTAGGAGGTTTTGAAATTAGGCGCTACAATTGTCGATTATATTAACTGGTGTTTCAAAAGTACTGCATAAAAATACCTAATATGGCCCAAATTTTCATAAATGGGAAATGATCTTTATTCTGTATGTAGTAGAATAAAATGGAGCATTCCTAAAACGCCAGATGTTTAATTATATGTAGCGAATCTGTTTTTTATCTTTCTCGATATACATATGTTATGAACTTCTGTTTCTCATCAGTAAGAAAGGAATTACTCGAAAGTGCCTGAGCAGGAAGGAATTCTCAACTAGAATTTGTAAAATTTCTTCCTTGGGAAAGTAGCTAATGCAGGTTCAATTTGTTTCACCTGGAATTTTGATTTGTATTCTCTCTGATCATCGGCTGCTTCTTTTGCAAACGTGTGATTTAATCTATTGTTTAAATTATGTTACCTATCTTCCAATGCAGTTAATTTAATTTACGTTATTAAGTAAAATGAGTTGTCAACTTAATCAAGGTAAGGTGATGTCTATTGAGTATATTGAAAATGTTTTTTAAAAATGTTTACTAATGTTTATTGGGAGCAAATAAATACTATTCCGCATTCTTGACATTTTATCATCTGCACTGACCTGCCTTCGCACAGTGATAGAGCAACATTCTCTTTTACAATCCCGAGATTGGTAAATTAGAAAATGTATGTCTTTAGCTGTTTTATAATCAAATTAGGGGAAATTGATGCTTTCCTTGAGCTGTGCGTAATAGTGTAAACCTCATTTCATGTGAGAAAGACAATCAAATTAGTATGTGTAAGCCATGCGTACAACGCACATTGTTTGGTTGTGTTGGTGTTTATAGGTATAAACACCAACATAATGAAAAAATGTCTCGTACGCACGACTTACACATATTAATTTGATTGTCTCTCTTAAATGGAAAGAGGTATACATAGTATTGGTATGTGTTCTTCAAAAATATGATATTAAGAAAACATTCAGATTTCTCATATTATTGAATATTTACACACTTATAGTTTTCAGTAGATGCTTTATTAATGACGTTTAAGATTATTAAAAAACATTCAATTAATTATTGAATATTTCAATTTTTTAAATATTTATAATGTAATAGTCATTTTTTGTATAGATTTTGTTGTTATTTTAGAATAATACAGTTATTGCATTTTATTAATTTAAAAATTTTTGTATTTTCCCATGATTTAAACCCCAACCATACTTATAACTTAAACTGTTTTTTTTATATGCACTAAATAATTATTTGCAGGAAGATGAGGCTCAACACAAGAGAAAATTAAAAAGTTTTGCCGTATTACCTATATATAAAATACTTATTTATTTAGAAAATTTTATTTACAATAGTTGTTAACATTATACAGGGTTATTTGTAAAACATTAATAACCTCGCAGAACTATATTCCTGCCTTGATTATGAGTCGAAAATGTTTAAGCTATTATGACTTATTATCAATAGTTAAGGAGATATGCAACATAAAGTTTACATTTTCTTCTCAATATTTCTGACTTATTTTTTGTACAACGTTGGACTATCATTACAGTAAATTATTTCGAATATGAAAAATTCATTCCCTTTAATACAAGTCAAATAAAAAAATAAAAACCTTTGAATTCCAATTGGAATTTTTTCAGGGTTTTTAACATTTTATTTAACTTGTATTGAAACGAATGAATTTTTCGTAATTGATATGAGTTACTGTAATGATAGTCCAACGTTTTACAAAAAATAAGTCAGAAATATTGAAAAAAAAATGCAAACTTTGATGTCGCATACCTCCATAACTATTGATATTAGGTCATAATAGCTTGAACATTTTCGACTCATTATCAGGGCAGGAATATAGTCCTACGAGGTTATTAATGTTTTACAAATAACTGTGTATACAGTTAAAAAAAAAATATATATATATACAGAGTTATTTGTAAAACATTAATAACCTCACAGGACTATATTCCTGCTTGATTATGAGTCGAAAATGTTCAAGCTATCATGACCTAGTATGAATAGTTATGGAGATGTGCGACATCAAAATGATAAAAACCCTGAAAAAATCCAATTGGAATTCAAAGGTTTTTATTTTTTTATTTGACTTGTATTAAAGGGAATGAATTTTTCATATTAGAACATTCTTAACAAGCACAAACTTGCCCACTTTCAACAGCTGTCAAAACTTGATAAATGTCTGAAATTTTGATAAACTTTAAACAATTATTTAAAGTTTATCAAAAACAACTTTAAGCAATATAGAGATTTTGCATCAGTGGCACCATCAGTCGTTAGACATGGGTGCTTATCCTACAACCCTCGTACGTAAAAAAGTATCGCCAATTTTTTATGATAAATTTTACAGGAATAAGTAACTCTTATTAAATTAAATTCTTTTTATGTATTTAGATTATTTATCCTTTTAATTAACTTCTTTAACATTCAAAAATGTTGAATCCTCATTTATTACATAGAGGTCCCTGAAACTTTATTCTAGTCTCTGCTTTAGAAAGGGCGATTATGGTGACGTTTCGAACATTCCTATTTCATACATTGCTCACTCAAAGCGGGCGAATTTCAAGTGATGTTTGGCAGTAAACTACACTGGTTTATAAAATATCGCAAGGATACCCTGAACAAGCACGTGCAATGGGTCCATAGCAAGTTTGTATACCAAAATGCTTAAATATATTATGTAGTATTATGTTTTGTTACTTGCTTTTCATTACTTTTCACTTATCAATGCATGTGCTCTCCATTGCATTACTCTAGGATCATCTATCAGAATCACTTGACAAACCTGTGTTGAAAATTTTAAAAATGTGTTGACTTGTCTGCATTTGTCATGTCTTGACATTACTTTTAAGATGTTTATATTCGGTACCAATCAATGTAACATTCACTCCACAAGCAGTACACAGTATAAAAAAAGTCTTGTGCTACATAGTCGGTGCCGTTTTTGTTTCGCTTGTCTAATTCATAACTCGCTGTTCGTCTTACTGTCAAGTATTTTGAATTTTTGACCAATGTTTATTTGCAGCAATTGCATTATTTGTAAAATGACAGTATATCCTTTGTTGTAGATACCTGCAGCAACAAAAGCGGCAATTTTTAAAATGCAATTTCATGTTTCGTAGCGAAGTGCTAATTCATAGAATTAAAAGCCTTGTTAGAAATTTGCGTGTGTCTGCCTATTCATGAGAAGTTCTTCTTTTGACAGTTCTTCGTGAATAAGCCTACATCTGGGGCAATTATTGGAGGAGGATGTTCGTAACTTTCTTCTTCGCTTCCTCAGCTTTCCGCTACTCGCAACAGCTCTCACCAGTGCTTTGGCTGTTAATTTGTAAAACAATAATGGTATAGTGTTGCCATTATTGTATTTTTCATATTCACAATCAACATTTCGGCCTGAATACAGAGTCAATACTTAAATGATTTAAAGGTTAAGGTTAAAGGTACGCTTTTAAAGCTCACTTTAACCTTAAAATTATTAAGTATTGACTCTGTATTCTGGCCTTTGTCTTATTACTAAGCCGTAAGTTGTTAATTTTTTAACAATTACCTGTCGATGTCGATCTGCCTTTACTGCTAAAGCCGGAACACCTGGTTCTTTTGAAATCTCTTTGTAGAAATCTAATGTTTCAGGTACACTTACACGTATACACACTATTTGTAGATACACACATTGTCTAACAAAATATCATTCAGTGACTAAAGGCAGAAGAAGCTCTCGACGTGTGCTCAAATACCTGTCCAACTTTCTGTAACTGCGACACTTTCATTGAATATTCACTTTCAAAGAAATACTTAGAATTTCGCTCTATAACTTAATAAGTATATTCTCCGAAAGTAGTGCTCTTGATTAAAGCAAAAAAATATATAATTTTTCAACTTTTAAAGTAGATTCTCCCTTAATATGTATTTACTTACCTTGACTCTAAAACCTAAATCCTTGACTCTAAAATCTAAAACTAGGTCTCGGTAGTCAAGCATTATCGATCGTCACATTAACTTCCATCAGGTACCAGTTACCACAAGTGTTTGGTTGTTTGAAATTACTGAAGATTTAACTCTCAAAGGTTCTTCTAATACCATGACTAAGGTTGAAGCTGGAAGTCTTCTAAACAGCATATGCTCATTTAAGTTTGTTGTGGCAATTGTAACACGGCACAGTATATTATTTCAAATCAATATGTCAAGTAAGCTGCTGCACTTTACTCTTGAGAACACTTGAAATCAAATTAACTTAAAAATACAGAGTATTTTCGCCATCGCTGACCCCCAAAGACAATTTTAGAGTAAATTACTATATTGCAATATGGAACACTGTAACTAGTTCTGTTAATGAGCTACATATTCACACAGTTGAATGAAATTGATAATTAATTTTCTATACGATAAAATATGTAACATCCAGATAACAGTTATAGAAATGTTCTTACCTTAAATGCTCAAAAATGTAATTACATTAACTTTGAGGCCAAACGGAGAACTTACCAAATGGACATAAAAATACACAACGAAACACTTTCCGAACTAGAAATACTTAGGACTCATCGTAGACAAACACCTCAAGTGGATCATTCATACAGACAAAGTAATCAACTCTATGACTAAACTGACTTGCCTATTCCACAAATTACACGAAATCACACCGAAGACCACAAAAATTCTGTACAATGCATATGTTAAGAGTAGAATATTCCCCCTTCTGGGGAATTGGAAACAAGACAAACCTAAACAGATTCCAACTGCAAAATAAAATACTCAAAATGGTCTACAATTTGAAATACCTGACATCAACTAAAATGGTTTACTGAATATCACAGCAATTAAATATTGATAACATTACAAAAATCGAATCACTAAAATTCATTCACAAGCTGGCAAATGGCGAAATACAAGACGAAGATTAAATTACACAAAATATACAAAAATCAACAACACTACACTAGAACGTCTCAAAACTACCACATAACTCAAGCCAAAACAAAAACAGGACAATCAAGACTAATTTTTAACGGTTTAAAATTATACAACGACCACAAACAATTGACCACTCAACTTCAAAATAGAAATGACAAAAATGCTGAAACTCAGCCAAATATAAAACAATTTTGTGTCCTTATTATTATAGTCCTTTATTATGTATGTACAATGTTATCCATATATCTTTTAGGTCCCTGTCATGTTTTAAATAATAAAAAATTAAAACTTCAAGAGCTCATGGATTTGTCTATCAAATTGGAAACAGTGAAAACATATGTAACCTGGCATAATCCTGAAGAAACTCCATCTTTTCTAAAAGGATATTGACGCGGCTCTCTTCTCTGAACCTTTAGGAACAAGTAATCAAATGCAAAAAATAAATGCGGAAACTGAATGTACTGAACTATTTGTGCCAAAGCAAGTTAGAAAATGGTTTTCTCTCTTTGCTTTTTATATCCTTCTGACTTTACCGATGGCAAGTGTGGAGAGAAGTATCTCAAAAATCAAATTAAATAAAACCTGTCTGCGCAGTCGATGAGCCGAAGGGAGACATATGGAACTAGTCACACTAGAGTAAGACACAGCTTGCCAGTTTAATATTAAAAAATTTAAAGATTTTGTTAAATTAAGGGCAAGGAAGGTACCATTGGATTAAGAAGAAGAAAAGAGAAATTTCAAAACAAAATAAAATATGAACAGCGCTTAGTCATTTATCTAATGTTTGATGTGTTTTATTGTTTAATGGATTAACACACTTCTAGCCTCGATGACAGAGGGAGAGAATGATGGTAGTGAAAAGGAGGGGGCGGCATTTTAAAATTCTTGTGTAGGGCGTCAGAGCACCTAGAAACAGCCCTGATTGGAGTGGTGAGAATGCCCATACAGACAAGCCAAATGGTAAACTGCTACTTCACATAATTATTTTATATTGTGGAAATCTGTACACTTTATCAAACATCTTTATTTCTTATTATTCTGTCTATCTTTATCAAAAATAAAACAAAATTTGAGGTACGCTATTTTATTTTAACATATAAGTAATATTTCCCATACATCAAGCTGAAATTGATTGTAAATTCTTTTTTATAGTAGGAAACTATGGTGTGCAGTTTTCATTATCTATTTAGACATCATAACCCACAAAGTGTCGTTTTCCAATGCATTCACCGATGTAAAACCAAAACACAACTTCCGCTCCAACCAGGGTGTTCAACCAGGCCTCTTTGACTGTCAATTCCTTCCATTTGCCAGTCTTAGCACTGTTAATCAGCTTTCCCAAACCAGCTTTAATCTGAGGAATGTCTCCGGGAGATGGTGGAGTCAGTTCGACTTTAGCATACTTCAAAAACACATTAAACTTTGGTTTAGCCAGGGCCACAAGATCTGAAAGAATATAATAAAGTAAAATCACATAATGGCAAACGGTGATGAAATTCAATATGATTGTATTTTTATTTCAATAAACTCTGTATGATTTTTTGGTATAAAATTATTTTGGCATAATTAAAGAATATGGGCCCCATAACCTAAATCTTGTCTACGATCTAAACTTTGTCCTTAGATAAAGCCTCTCAAATGTTAAAATGTATGAAATTACAGGAACTTTAATGTGTTTTAAAATTAATTCTTAATGATATTCAAGATTTTCTTATTGTGAGGTTGCAATTTTTCAGAACAGAGTTCTGTGAAATTTAAAACCAAATTAATTAATCAAGTAGAAAAACGTACAGAAAAATCAAATACACCAAAAAATATTTGGCTGTTACCGGGATTCGAACCACGGATCTCCTATCCAGGCAGGCGCGTTATCCAATTACGCTATAGCGGCCTTGTAAATTTCCGAGATTCCATTAAATGTAAATGACGTTTCCATTAAATGAGACTTACAGATAAGGTTGATATATTTACGTAAATGTACAGGGCTGCTATAGCATAATTGGATAATGCACCTGCCCCAGATAGGAGATCTGTGTAGCAGACAAATATTTTTTTGTTGATTTGATTTTTTGTATGTTATTCTAATTGATTAATTAATTTGGTTTTTAACTCTTAATACTTACTTGGCAATCAATTATATTTTATTTTGAAATCAAGACACTCAACTACTATGAATACTTGCTTTCGGAAAGATCAGCTATGCAGCTATATCTTAAATTTAGTTGTTACTTTTTTCTATTGCAAAGATTTTTATTTATTTATTTATTGAAATTAACGGACATAGTCAAATAAAATATAATACATAACATGAACAATATATAATACATCAGAATAAAAATTATAGCAATTTAAATACAAAAGCAAAGACAAATGAAAATTACCAACAAGATGGAGACAAGGTCTGGACAATTTAATCAGAGATTGTTTAAATCTGGACAGACTTACACCAAAGAAGTCCAGATTCTGTCTTGAATTTTTAACACGACATAACCGTGACATGGGAGCATGAAATCCATAATTGGTTCTATGGTGGCTAAGGAACAACAGCTCATTATTTCTGAGTCTACGGGAAGGGATATCGAATTTTATTTGGCCCAGTAACGAAGACACATCAGTGTGGCCGTTTAATATTTTGAATATGGTGATTAAGTCAGTGTTTTCTCTACGTTTTTGGAGGTTATAAATTTTTAACAGACTCAATTTTACTGTACGAGTAGTCTCCTCTATCCAAGCCCATCATCCATGTGACTTTTCTTAAGAAACGATGTTGCACGGATTCGATGTGACTTGTTTGGTTCGTATGGAAGGGAGACCAAATCACAGAGGCATATTCTAAGATAGGACGGATAAGTGAACAGTAAAGAGTTTTGATCATGTGAGTATTTGTGAAATCAGAAAACATTCTGTTGACAAAGCCTAAGAGTTTTAAGGATTTATTTACCATATAATTTATTTGTTCATAAAATGTAAGTTTATAGTCCAGAATAACTCCGAGGTCCTTGATAGGCTTAACTACATCCAATTTTATATTTTCTATTTTGTAGACAAAAGAAATAGGCGTTTTTGATCTATAGAATGACATTATTTTATATTTATTTATGTTAAGTTCTAGGCCGTTTACTTTACACCAATTGTCAAAGGAGTAGGCAGTCATGGGTAGTGTTAATTATTTTAAAAATCTTATTATCGTCGGCAAAGAGCCAAAAGCGAGTATATGCGAATACATTTACAGCATCGTTTATATGATCTGTGGTCTGATGGTCACCAAACCATTCATTTGCTTTTCAATAATTTCTTCCTGAATCACAAGTGCTGTACTACATACAGATTAGATATTTATATGCATAAACTTATTTAGTGCAATACACTACATCAAGTTAGAAATAAAATTGATTCTTCAAGATTATTTAAAAGCTCTCTACTTCTTCACAATGTTAAGGGAAAAATTTGATTATGAGAAATGTCAAAATAGTATTCATGTTTTCTTACAAAATTTCAAATTCAATGTGAATTCACCGCATGCTATCGAATTTATATTGACATATGTATATGCCAATATATAAAATAAAGGCATAAATTCCGGAAAATCTAATTGTTACGTAATTTAAAAAAATGCACTTACTGTTCACCGATCCCGGAAGTTTTCCAATGAGGGCAGACATTTTTCGTTTTAATTTTAACTAATTCTTATTATTAATGAAACCCAGATATCGCTAACAAGCAATATCAAAGGAAAGAAAGGAATTAATTTTATAACCTAGTGAGCACTGGCAACCATCGACGTCAATTCAACCGGATTTGCGGTAGGGATGGGTAAAAAATATCGATATTTATCGTCGATATATCAATGTTTGATATATCGATATTTTTTTCTGGGATAACCGATATTTTTTCTTGGGCGACTTTTTTAGTTTTGGTCATTTTTTTGGCGACCTTTTTTTGGGTATCTTTTGCACTTTTTTTGGTCATCGATATATGTATATTTTTTCCGATATATGGATATTTTTTTTTGGGTATCTTTTCACTTTTTTCTGGCGACCTTTTTTTGGTCATCGATATTTTTTCTCGGATAATCGATATATTTTTTCCGGTGACATTTTTTTTTTGGTCGCCAAAAGCTTATTCCCCTTACATTTTTGAAAAAATAATATCGATAAATATCGATATATTTTTCGCAATGTATATCGATTATTTTCGATACTTTTTAAAAATATCGATTCGATATATATCGATATTTTTTTTCATTTACCCATCCCTAATTTGCGGCATAGAAAAAGCGTTCATAAACTAGAAACGCACATCAGAAATCAGATTAATTTCAGGCTGACAGCCATAGACTAACGAGCCCTGTACACATTGGTCGAGGTTGGCCCATGCAGGGGGTGGGCACTCGAAGTATCGAGTGACCACCACAAGGTAGCGCCACAGAATAGCCGTGACGTCATACGCATTGTTTATCGTCAGCCATTTTGTATCTTGTGCACGAACCACAAAATAGAGAAGGCACGAACCATAGAATAGCCGTGACGTTGATAAACTGTAATATCCGGTTCCTTGTCAGTCGCCATTTTCTTTATTCTATGGCGTCTACCGCCTGCATTGACAGGTCGTTGATAATACAACGGGATTGAGAATTGAAACTTTAAAACAGAAAACAAAGCACGATGGAGGTTGCTAGGGCTGAGGAAGTGCAGGTAAATATTTAACAATGCTCTAAATTGTACATATAAATGATTTAATCTTATTCATCTAAATCCAGCTTTGCATTTGAATAAAAATTCTTCAATGGCGGACACATACAGCATACTATTTTCGTTCTCACGTCGCTATGGCAGTTAACATTTTTATTTTAAATATATTCTTCGGAAGCCAAAGAATTTACCAACTATTTTTTTACCGTAGCATATTAGAATTTGGAATTAGACTTTCGAATTCGAAAGTAAGATAAATTTTTACCAGTATTCTTAAATTGCTATTTGTTTATTGATTTCACATTGAAACATTTCAGCTTCTCTGCTGATCCTCCTAATAAGGAAGAAGGGACAGATTCTTTGATAAAGCACCCACTTCAGAACTCTTGGAAGCTGTGGTACGTAGAGCCGAGCCACTGAAATGCGCCATTTGGGAAGATGTGCAAAAGGAAATTATAGTCCGTCTAACTTATCTGAAGAATGGCCAAATTTGGAACTAACGACGCCATATTGGATTATCTACAGCTGACAGACCTTTGACGGACTTTGTTTACAGAGGGGTTCATGACTGTTTCGATAGTTTTTTAAGAAAATTTTAGACTGTCACCATGCCAAAAACCGTTAAAAGCGGTGTTCGGGAAATAATCTTGAAAATGCACACGTTTTTTGTAGAAGAACAACGTCTAAAAGCCCCAATTATACCGTTTGATTTTGTTCATAGATGTATTGCCGCCAATTGCCGCCGCTTCAGGTTAGTGCTGCCATGCAGTTATAATGATTTTCCCATACTTAGTTTTTTATTTTACTATTATACAATTTCTTCAGGTATTCCTGAATCGGCAATTTACAAAATATTTAAAGAAGGTAAAGCGGCCGTGGAAATGGGCATTAAAATATCTACACCCGGAAAAAAAGAAAAAGGATAAGTGGAAAAATTGATATTGATGACTTTGATTTGGGAGTCATCAGGCGAAAGATACACGATTTTTATACTTTTTAAGAAAGAGTTACCTACATTAAGTAAACTGCAAAAGGTATTGAAAGAAAACATAAATTTTCAAGGATATCGTGAGATATAACGTAAATTACTGCATAAGCTAGGTTTTCGTTTTCGGAAGACTAAAAGTAACCGTAAGGTGCTTATAGAACGCAATGATATAATTATATATGCAAAATTCTTGTATGAATTAAGGAAGAATGAAACTTCTTTGAATCGGCGGCCAGTCATACATCTAGATGAAACATATATACATACCTCACAAACAGCAGACAAATGTTGGCAAAGTGAAGATGTCGAAGGTGTATTCAAACCCGTATCTAAAGGTCAGTGCTTCATAATTGTCAATGCAGGAGGGGAAACTAACGTGTTCATTAGTATAAACATATTTTTTTCAAAAATAAACTTTTTTATTTATACACATTAAAGACTGGTTTAATCAACTTACTTTATAGCAATAGTTCATTTAAAGCATAGATTTTTACGAAAGCGAGTTGTTTGATCGGTGGAAAACGCAAAATATCTATGCTTTGAACGAAAGATGACTATAAACCAAGTTGATACAACGGCCCTAAACCGATTGATATCCTTAGGTGTTACTGAGTTAAACATGGAGGTCAGATCATTACGTATGAGACACCGAATAAAACCGGCGCCACTCTGCGCGGATCTTCCGCCGCGTCTCTTCTGTCGCGGAACATCGCTACATTTCTTTCCATACAATATGCGCTTATTAAACACACTACGCGGATGATCGGTCGATCTATTTGCTTTGCCGATTTGGCGCAACGGAAAAGACGATAATAAAAGACAAAAAGCGGAATATCTGCGTAATGTGGCGCCGGCCTAAAAGAATAATTGTTTGTTTTTTTTTTTGACAATTGTATTTTTCTTTGATTTTGAAAAAACGCAATTTGGTGACGTGTATTTTGCGAATGTATATTTTGATAAATTTATTTGTACATTACTTTACATTTTTTGATTTTTTATCGTGTCGTATACTGCTTAATAAATTGTTTAAGAAAAAATGAATTTGCAAAAAATTCCCTAAAAATGAGATAATTTTTAGACTATGGGCAGCACCACAACGATTGGGACGCCCTCCTTTATTCTCCAGATAAGTTGGACGGACTATACTGCATTTGATACAGTTGAAGATTTCTGGAGGTATATATTTTTTAACATGTATATTGGGGAGCACGGAAATAATGAATAATAATATTGTAACTGTTCAGAACAAATGACATTCATTTTTGAACAGCGAGGTATTGTAAAATCTGCCAAGTGGAGGCACATTATACAAGCATACAATCATGATCGTAGAACAATGACGGATGTGCAAAAACTTCCATCTTTTGTGAATCGTTAAAAAATGAAAAATAGAAGCCATCTAATGGTATATAAAAGTGTAGTTAAATACTGAATTGTAATAAAGATAACCTATTATGTGTTAAAATATTGGACCTCTTGAGCTTTCCGTTATAAAGATATATGCTTATTGCAATACATTTTAACTCCTCCGGGCACATTTTTAAGAGCTAAAATATTGTATCTCCTTCACAATATATTTATCTTTATTCTAAACAAAGGCCCTTGCCAAAATATTGTAATTATTTACATCACATACAATGTTTTGGAACACATGTAAATATATGTATTTTACACACTTATAACACTAGAGAATAACAAATATCGTATAGATCCATGTCTCGGATTTAGAGAAATATACCCGTCTGAATGTAGAAAACAAAATTGTACAGTTTGAATTATTTGATAGGGAAATAGTCTGTCATTTTGATGCTCCACACTTACTCAAGGATATTAGAAACAACATGTTAACCAAAAATGTCATTTTTTTAACAGCGGGGTACAGCGCAGAAATGGAATTTTTTTTAGTTCACTGACAAAACTAACCGATTTTCTCATTTTCCCAGATAAATTAAAGAAGATGAAGTTGAAAATGGCAGCCCAGGTTCTTAGCCGATCTCTAGCAGCATCTCTGAATATGCATGCTGGTGTGAGCATCAACAAGGGGACTTCGGAGACATCGGAGTTTGTTCTTTTTATAAATGATTTATTTGATAGTGTTAATGGAAATTGTTTAAACCATCATTTTATTATTGATTCTATATTCTAAATATTTTTTAAAATCTAGTCCGGGCAATTATTATTTAAAACAGTTTTTATTCGCTTATCTCAGAATGTACTAAACGTCACATAGGATTTATTATACAGGTTTATTTGGAAAACATTAATAACTTCGCAGGATCACATTCCTGCCTTAATTATGAGTGGAAAATGTTCAAGCTATTATGACCTGATATTAATAGTTAAGGAGATATACGACATCAAAGTTTGCATTTTTTTTTCAATATTTATGACTTATTTTTTGTGAAACGTTGGACTATTATTACAGTAACTTATATCAAATATGAGAAATTTATTCCCTTTAATACGTTTAAGTCAAATAAAAAAAATAAAAACCTTCGAATTCCAATCGGGAAACATTCCAATTGGAATTTTTCAGGGTTTTTATCATTTTATTTGGCCTGTATTAAAGTGTATGAATTATTCGTAATCGATATGAGTTACTTTAATGATAATCCAACGTTTTACAATAAATAAGTCAGAAATATTGAAAAAAATGCAAACTTTGATGTCGCATATCTCCATAACTATTGATATCATGATAGCTTGTACATTTTCGACTCATAATCAAGGCAGGAATATAGTCCTACGAGGTTTTTAATGTTTTCCAAATAACCCTGTATATACAGCGACGATTTGTTATAGATAAGAAACATACTCTGCAATTCACTACTATATTTTGGTATAATCACTAAATAATAAGTCATTGTTTTCCTTTATTTTGATTTGTTCAGTAAATTCTTTATCAAATTTTTTTAATGTAACATATACTAAATGTTTTTTATTGTAAAATTTATTATATTCATTATGGAATTGGCGGATTTGATGTAAATAAATATTTAATTCAAATTTATCGTATTTTATTTTAAAACCTTTACATTTTCAGGAATAAATATTAATTTAAACAGATAAATATATAAATAAATCAAGCTAAATGTATGTGACGGTCGCTAGGTGGCGACTGTTAAAATCATAGAATTCATGACTTTATGAGTGCGCGTTCTTTATCTTCTTTATTCTGTGCAGGCAGCATAGTCATGCGCTAAAGCCATGTACTCACTAGGGTCACTATGTCCCTCAATATCACTCGCGGCGTAGAGTCTACGTGACGTTGCAACCTCGCGCACTGTCCGCGACGTCGCGCACAACATATCGCGGCATTTCTACGTGCCGCGGCAACGTTGCCATGCGCACAGTTCCCGAGCGAGCTCACCGTAACATCGCGCCGCGCGTCAGTACCACGTGGTATGTTTACAAGTGAATGCGCATGCGCTGTAACTGTATACCACTCAACATGACATTAATGTGGGGAAACGAGATTGTTATCCAACTGATCGAGCTCTAATTGAGCTGTAATTGCAAGTCTGATGTGAGGGCCAACAGCTTTCCGTAATATTGTGTCTTTCTTGACTATGGAAGGCCCGATCAGTTGTTGTCATTCGAGTGAAATTGACAAAAGATCCGTCAGACATTCGAAGATCGCATAGAATATCCATCCTTCTTTCTCTTTGCAGTAAATAATTTCGCACCCACCACCTTCTTCTCCTCTTACGTTTCGATAAACTCGTTAGAATAAATAGATGCGCAGCACTAATCATCATAACCTCGTCGGGCGACATTTCCGCGAAAAATGATATGTGAGTCCCGGTGTGTACGCGTCATTGTCCCCACACGAGCGTAGATGTTGATGCGACATGCCACGCGCAATGTTGTGCTATTCGTCCCCTAGTAAATGGCTTAATTAGTTGATGCGACCACGATCTACATGTGAAGTTCCGCATCGCGTATTTTTTTTTTAGAAATTAGCTTTATTGTAAATATTTTATAAATAATTTTTTAAATTTCGCGCGGCACCGCAGTTGTTACCCTGCACCGCAAGAGGTTGATAGGGGTGCCAGCGCGGGGGTGCGGAGAGGCTACCCACCAGCCCCGCATATACAGAGGGTTGAAGCCGTATGCCCAAGCACCGGCCCTTGTCCAGTTCCAACCGCGGTCGACGAAGTAGCCTGCGCTGCCCGGGCTCCTGCGCGCGGCAGCCCCTTCGGCGGAAGACGCTCTATGCCGAAAATTGTCAAGACGTTTGCCGGTTACTGTACTTACACTGCGATGCGCGATTACGATTATTATAACTCGAATTATTCTAGTATTGTAATGTTTCGAATAATTCGATTATTAAAATCATTCATAATCAAATTAATGTCAATTTAGCACTTGAGTTCGCTGCGCGACGTGACGCCAGGCAAAGCTGAGAACGATCACACCCACCCACTCAGCGAAGTATTCAACGACGAGTGACATTATTAACCATCCCGAATGATTCCAACACGAGTGATCACTCATGTTGGTCAGTAGAATCATTCGAGTGAAAATTAGTTATGAATAAAAAAGATTCATATGTACTTATGTATTTCTTTCTCATTTAATATACCATTGGCTTCATATATAAGAAGAAGACAGATGATAACAGAATGTTGTAACATTTTTAACAAACGAAAACTTCCTAACTTAGACAAAGAAAGAGTTTTTGTTGTCTTTCCTTGTCTAAGCTCCTTACAATGTGAGTGAACGTTGGTGAACGTACGTCTTTTGTTTTTTGCCGCAGCCCGCGGCTAGCTTCAGACCGAATGATTATTCGAATAATTCACTCGTCGTTGGCGTTGATTATTAATTCGATTATAGATTAGTTACTCTTTGCCGCGGCTAAGTTCAGACCGAATGATTTTTCGAATGATTCACTTGCCGTCAACATCGATTATTATTCAGTTACTAATTCTATTCGAATAAAATTAGTAACTTAGGTCAACGCCGAGTGAAATCATTCGAATGATCATTCGGTCTGATGTTCGCCGCGGTCAGCGATAAAATGATTGTTTGTTAGACGTTGAATTTTCGGTTTTTAGAGGGAGTTAAAAATAAAAGACATACCTATATTTTATAAGAATAGCAATTTTGAAAAAATAGGTATCTTAAATTTTAATTTTTTGGCTTTGAATATCGAATTAACATGACGTTGTGAAATACTTGGTGTATTAAATAAATAAGACATATGTTTATTAAATTTGGCATACCTATCTCTGTTCATATTTTTTGAGTACAATAAAAATAATTACTTTTAATCTCATCCAATGTGCATTATTTAGATCATTTTAAATAATATTATAACCCCGATTTTCATAAAATTAATAAAAATATCGAAAGAATCATAAAAATAATAAAACTAATTGTAAAAATATTCATATTCAGATCACGATAACTAATAGGCACCAACTTATCATCGCTGCATATACCGAATGTAACAGACCTAGTTCACAATACTTCATAGGTAGATTCCTGCCTATATTATTTGAGTCAAAAACGCTCAAGCAACCATGACCTAATATCAATAGTAAAGGAGATAATCGACTTCAAAGTTCGTATTTTTTTATTCAATATTTCTGACTAATATTCTGCAAAAAAGTTGGACCGACATTCAAGTACCTAACGTATGTATATCAAAATTTTAATTTCACTCACTATAATATAGGCCAAATAAAATGTAAAAGCTTCCAAAAATTTTAATTTCTGAAAAAAAAATATTTAAAAAAGTTTTAATTATTTGGCTTGTGTTTGTAGCTTGTATTAAAACATAGCCATGTTTATAAGTGAAATATTTAAGGCTCGGTTGCGCCAGCAGAAGTAAATTTGGTTCGAGTAACATTGACCCGAGTAACTGTTTTTACCCTCAGCTCAGAGTAAACTCGATTTCGGGTTGCACAAACGTCTTTTTTACCGCTGTCAAACCAATCATAAGGCTAATAGGGTGCCAAGCGGAATAAACCTCAAATACCGCATTTGTCTATGGAATTTGATTTATTTCAGTTTTTCACCACTGGCAATTTTGCGGTTCAAAAATGGTTCAAAACCAGTTCAAACAAACCACTGTATTCTATGAAAAAAACCAAAAAACGTCAAACCATCGCTAAAATAACACGAAATTAAAAGATTCATTTTAATGTTTACAAATTTCAATACGAAAATCACAGAAACAAAATTCAAATGACAAGTACCTATATGGACAAATGTCACATTTTCAAATCAGCTGTGAGAGGACGGCCATTTTTTTTTACCAACATTTTTACTTTTACCCACCTATCTTGGAGAGTAAAATAAAGTTACTCATGTATGTACTTCGGCGAGTAAAATAATTTTTACCATAGATGGTAAAACCCGTTTTAGTAAAAAAAGTAACTTGAGTAACTTTAAAGTCACTCGAGTAACTTTTTTTACCTTTACTTCTGCTGGCGCAACCGGGCCTAAGAATGCAAACTTTGAAGTTAATTATCTCCATAACCACTCAATAGGTCATGGTTGCCTGAATATTCATATTCGATATTCATATCTGATTCATAACATAGGCTCGGTTGCTCCAGTAAAGGTAAAAAAGTTACTCGAGTGACTTTAAAGTTACTCAAGTTACTTTTTTTACTAAAACGTGTTGCGCCAGCGATGGTAAAAATTATTTTACTCGCCGAAGTACATACATGAGTAACTTTATTTTACTCTCCAAGATAGGTGGGTAAAAGTAAAAATGTTGGTAAAAAAAAATGGCCGTCCTCTCACAGCTGATTTGAAAATGTGACATTTGTCCATATAGGTACTTGTCATTTGAATTTTGTTTCTGTGATTTTCGTATTGAAATTTGTAAACATTAAAATGAATCTTTTAATTTCGTGTTATTTTAGCGATGGTTTGACGTTTTTTGGTTTGTTTCATAGAATAATGTGGTTTGTTTGAACTGGTTTTGAACCATTTTTGAACCGCAAAATTGCCAGTGGTGAAAAACTGAAATAAATCAAATTCCATAGACAAATGCGGTATTTGAAGTTTATACCGCTTGGCACCCCATTAGCCTTATTATTGGTTTGACAGTGGTAAAAAAGACGATTGTGCAACCCGAAATCGAGTTTACTCTGAGCTGAGGGTAAGAAAAGTTACTCGGGTCAATGTTACTCGAACCAAATTTACTTCTGCTGGCGCAACCGAGCCATAGACATGAATCTACCAATGACATATTTGCACTAGGTCTGTCACACCTTGTATAATATAGCTCATATGTGATGTTTAGTTTATTTTGTAATAAATGAAAAAAATAACTGCGAAGAATAGATTTACAAAAATACTTTTAATAATTACTAAGCACAGTTTACCTCACTATTTTTTTAAATCAAAATTTACATTTTTTTTTACATTTACAGTTGCCGGCAAACTTCATGAAATTCTTTGGCTAAGTGGGGGAATGCGCAGAAGACGAAATTTGGGTCTCGTTGGTAGAAAGGTAGATGCGCAAACGTCCCCCCACTACGCCGCAGAATTTCAAGATGTTTCAATTTCAATTCAATTTCACATGGAATTTATTCTATACTGACTTAGGGATGCGTAAAAAATATCGATATATCAATATACCGATTTTTTTTTTTGAAAAATAGAATGGAATGGTACATGCGCAAACTTCCCCCCACTATGTTTTTTATTTGGATATTTTTCTGAAAAATATCGATATTTATCGTCGATATATTTTGTCGCGATATATCAAATATCGATATGACCTTTTATTATGGTTATTTTTTTAGCGACCTATTTTTTTGGTCATCGATATTTTTTCTCGGATAATCGATATATTTTTTCCTTTGACGTTTTTTTTTTGGTCGCCAAAAACTTATTCCCCTTACATTTTTGAAAAAATAATATCGATATATTTTTCTCAATGTATATCGATTATTTTCGATACTGTTTTAAAATATCGATTCGATATATATCGATATTTTTTTTTTCATTTACCCATTCCTATACTGACTTATGGCTACAAAATGTGAGAGTAGGTATAGAGAAAATATTATATGCATATATATATTAGGTCCTTACATATGAAATTGGCGTTTTGCCGTACTGGCAAATTTGATCTCAAATATCTTCTCTTTGGTTAGGAATTTCAAATCCAAATTTATACAGCTATTTACTCATATATTTGTGTTTTGAAAATTATAATTCATTTGTTTATTCCTCAATTGTTTTTTTCTTTGCGTCACTCAGCTTACAAAATGAAAAACTTGAATTATCGCGTTATTTACGAGTACGAGTTCCACCGTGGCACCAGTGCTGCAGAAACGGGTCGAAGGATTAATGATGTGTATGGCGACGGTGCCGCAAAAGAAAACACAGTGCGTTTTTGGTTCCAACGTTTTCGTTCTGGAAATTTCAACCTGCAGAACAAGCCCCGTGGACGGCCGGAGACCAAAGTTGATAATTTATTTATTCATTCATTTACGCCTAAATAGGCTTTTACATATGTAGGTATATAACAGTTATTTGCAAAAATAATATAAACAGAGAGAAAAACAAAAAAGAAAGTGTATATAATTTACATTATGGCGGAATGAAGCGCTCTCAGTATCGCGCCCCTATACTGTGACAGGCCAGAACCAAACACGTCAGCTATGTTTGTATAATTGTTACCTAACCTGTGTATTCTAGGTACTAGCGAGTTGTAGTGAGCATTTGTTCTAGTATTGTCACAGTAAAAAGGCGTCGGCACTCGAGTAGTTCGACTGGGTACATGGAACATTATTAAGGACAAAAATTCAGGGCTGTGGTAATGCGAGTTTACAATTTTATATAATAAAATCAGATCGGATAAAACTCTCCTGTCCGATAGTGGCAATAAACCGGTAAAATATAATAAGTGTGTATAGTTAAGATTTTCTATTGGGATATGGAGACGGAAATTTATGTAGCGTAAAAATTTATGTTGAATTCTTTCTATTGTATGAACATGAGCATTGTAATAGGGACACCAGATAGATGAGTTGTATTCGATTTGACTTCTAACAAGAGAACAATAAAGGCGTTTGACCGTTTGAATATTTGTGAAGGAATTACAAGAGCGCAGAACAAAGCCAAGTGTTTTCATAGCCTTGTTTGCTATATTATTGATATGGTTTACGAATGATAATTCCTCGTCAAATAAAATGCCAAGATCATTAATTTCAGTAACGGTTTTCAAGGGAGTGGCATTAATCGAGTAGTTAAAAATGATAGGATTTTTAATTGTATGAAAGCGTATAATTTGGCATTTGTCAATATTTAGAAGGAGTTTATTAGTGCTGCACCAGTAATTCAGATTGGCCAAATTAAGTTGGATCTTTTGGCAATCTTGAATATTTCGTATCACTTTAAACACTTTCATGTCATCAGCAAAAATTAAAATGTTCACATCATGAAAAACAGTAATAATGTCATTAATAAATAATAAAAACAAGATAATGAAGAATTGAAGGCTATTGTGGAAGCGGATCCATCGCAAACCACATCCGAGTTAGCTGCAGGCTGCGGTGTTAATGATAAAACTGTTTTAATCCACTTGAAGCAAATTGGTAAGGTGAAAAAGCTTGAAAGGTGGGTACCTCACGAATTGAGTGAAGCAAATCAACAAACGCACGTTGACTGCTGCGTTGCATTACTCAACCGGTACAATAATGAAGGGATTTTAAATCGAATCATTACTTGTGATGAAAAGTGGATCCTTACGATAATCGGAAGCGCTCATCGCAATGGCTGAACCCTGCCGAACCAGCCAAACCATGCCCCACGCGAAGATTGACTCCAAAAAAATTACTTGTGAGCGTTTGGTGGACTAGTGCTGGTGTCGTTCACTACAGCTTTTTTAAATCTGGCCAGACGATTACGGCAGATGTCTATTGTCAGCAACTGCAAACCATGATGGAAAAGCTAGCTGCTAAACAACCAAGGCTGGTTAATCGCTCTAGGCCACTTCTGCTTCATGATAACGCTAGACCACACACTGCACAATAGACGGCTACCAAATTAGAGAAGCTTCAATTGGAATGTCTAAGACATCCACCGTACTCTCCGGACCTTGCCCCAACAGATTACCATTTTTTTTCGAAATTTGGATAACTTCTTGCAAAGGAAAAAATTCAACTCCGATGGGGCAGTCCAAACCGCCTTCAAAGATTTTATTGATTCCCGTCCGAATGGTTTTTTTAGTAAAGGGATCGATGAACTACCTATGAGATGGCAAAAGTGCATAGATAGCAATGGTACATACTTTGATTAAATAAATATATTATAATAAAAAAAATTCGGCTTTATGTTCCTCACATACTAAACGTCAATTTCATATGTAAGGACCTAATATATACTTACGCATAGGTTACTATCGTAAGTATGTGTTACATTATATATATTACAACCAGAATTAATTTTAGCGTGACGCAACATTGAAAAAATCAAATATTTATCTTTTGTCTTCTTTTATATAGAACTAATAGTATAGCAAATGATAGAGAAATATATATTTTGAACACTTTTAGTTTGAATCATCCCAAAGTTTATTTTGGTTATACTATACTAAATTAATCGCGATATATTGATATTCGTTGAAACAGGAAAATTTACTCAATTTTCTTATCTTTCTTAGGGAGGCTTCGGTTTATATAATTTATTCAAACAACATACCCCAGTTTTCATACAACCTTTGATAATATATTTTTAAATCTCTTTTAAAAATCTATAAATATTGCACTTTATTAACGTTGCAGACATAGCATACTTTCATATTTTTTATTTATGGTCTGGATATTTATAGAAATAAAAAATACTCAAACTTTTTTCTAGGAATGCTCCGGTTTACATTAATTTATTAAACAACATACCCTGGTTTTCATACTACTTTTGAAAAATATACTTTTTAATATCTTTTTTAAAGGCTTACGAATATTATAATTTATTACCTATGCAGACATAGTTTAAAGTATACAATCATTTTTTTAATTATACCGTCATTTTTTATGGGCGCAAAAATAATCGATTACTAATAATTCGATTATGAAAATCATTCGATTATGAAAATAATTCATAATCGCGCATCGCTACTTACATCCTACAATAAACTAATAACTAAAGATTGGCCGACGTTGGCGCTCTGCGTATTGTTTACAGGGTTCATAACGAAAAAATCACCCTCCCATTATTTTTCTACATTTCTCTTTGCTTTGTCTTTGTCGGTAATGTTATATTCTCTTATT
>JADDOH010006134.1:0-48262 GCA_016648135.1 Agrypnia vestita | reverse complement strand
AAGTTAACCGACAAAAGAATAAGACGAAAGTGGTAATGTGAAAAAACCAATTAAGGTAGACCTCTTTCCATTTAAGAAAGACAATCGAATTAATATGAGTGTGAGCCGTGCGCATTACGCGCATTGATTCGTTGTGGTGGTGTGTACGGGTATAAACACCCAACACAACGAAACAATGTACTACGTAGGCACGGCTTATATACACTTATTCGATTGTCTTTCTTAAATGGAAATATATACACTATATGTTTTAAAAAATTGTATTGTTTCATTAATATTTGAGACAAACGACATTTATTTTCTGGATCAACCTAGCATATTTTTTTCCTAAGTAATCTCAAACATATTTTATTGCTATTTTCAAGTATTTGGAGTATATAAGCAAAATCAGCAATATCCAAAAAAGAGTACGCCTTACAGTAGTCGCGTATGATGTGTAACATTTGACATCTCAAAATTAAAAATATCAATTGAGCAGCGACAGAAATTAACCCCAAAATTAAATCGCACTGTGAAGTTATTGAAGAATTTAGTCGTTAAAAAAATATTGAAATTTGCCCCAGTGTGAGCTGTCGGTAGATAATTTTGACCATGTTGATAAAACAATGTAGTATTGTATTAACGAATTTGGTTGGTCAAATGAAATTGAGCGCGCTTCTCCGGCGTTTTATTTCCTGTTACGCATTTCCGTCCATTTTCACATTCGCGTCCAATAACTGCCACAGATTACAGGAAAGCGAGATGAAAGATGTTACACATCAAAAAATAATGCAGTCATGTAGGATTACTAATTAGGATTAGATTGTACTGAATTCGAGATTTATAGGAAACATATCCTATAAATTTATATTAAACATTATTTTGGAAGGGATAAATACATAAAATTCAGAATTCATTATATTTTAAATAAGTAATCATCAGTGGCTGCATTCAAAACATTTTTTTAATTTTTTGTATATTGCTATCTTTGTTTTTATATACACATATAGCTTTTCCTGCTCGAAAATAATAGTTTCAAATACGATTATTTTAATATTTGAAAAACGCTCACAAAATATATTGTTACTCTGTAAGGGTTGCGGACAGCTACTTCTAGGCTTCGAATACTTAATGGTCAGTTCATCCCTGCGTCTAGGTTCCGGTAATTGAATTAGTTCGCTATTAGTTCGCCACCTGTTTGTTTGGTTCGGCGGGCAATGGACGGTGGTGGCATTACCTACATTAGACCATTTTCAATTATTAGGAATAGGAGGACCTCCGGCCACCTGAGATGCCGGCAGGCTCCATTTGTTAACGGGAAAACCGCACCCCTTATTTAAAGATAATGAGATAAATTAAATGCTAGGGGTGGCCCTGCCTGGGCGGATTGAACGCGAAGAAAGGAAGGAGGAATAATTTATCCCGTGTATAGCTGAACACAAAAAATTGGAAAAACAAATGTCATCATGGCAAATAAAATTAATCTTCTTCGATGAGAGCACTCGTGGAACTGTGAATAAATATTGTTTTGGTCCATAACATAAGGAAACTCTTCGTCGATATTATAACCAGGTCAAAGCATGATATGATTAAAGTTTCACTTGATATGATTTCTTCGACTATCTGATAACATGACTAGTATATATCAGAGTCGAATTCGCATAGTTAGCTGCTAGATGTTTGTTTCCTCTATGAACGAGGCATTCGTTCTATGAACTTTTTATGGGATGCTAAGTATGCGATGCAAGCACCACATTTCCAAAGCGTATTTCCTCGTTCCCTCTCATCCTTGAATATTTTAACGCCATAGAATAATATTGAGAAGACAAGGGTTCTAACCAGTTTTATATTTCTTTGCTGGTTATGTTTCGGAAAAATTCGTATTGACTGCAACTAATCTCCAGCCATAAGAAGCCATTCCCTTTGCATTAAAAAAATTAAATTGATGTGAGGATATCAACTAAGAGTAATATGGTTAAGTATTATTTGTGAAAAATTAAATTGATGTGAGGATATCAACTAAGAGTAATATGGTTAAGTATTATTTGTGAAAAATTAAATTGATGTGAGGATATCAACTAAGAGTAATATGGTTAAGTATTATTTGTGAAAAATTAAATTGATGTGAGGATATCAACTAAGAGTAATATGGTTAAGTATTATTTGTGAAAAATTAAATTGATGTGAGGATATCAACTAAGAGTAATATGGTTAAGTATTATTTGTGAAAAAATGCGGATGAACTGTCACAAATCTGGGAAACATCATGTGGCGCAGAATTTGAAGTCCTAAAAAAATTTTCGTAATATTAAAAATCAAGCAGCAATCAATAAAACATGAAAATTTTAATGCCACATGGTTCGTGGCTTAATTCTTAAGTTTGTCCAGCTTACTTCTCAGTAAAAGAATAGAAAAAAAATGTATCTAAGAAATAATGCACAAAATTAACGTACGTGAGCAATTGTGGGCGAGCAATTGTGGGCGAGCATAGTGTAACTACATCATCCAATAATAATATTGAAAGAAGAAAACCGACAGAAATTTTGAGGTTAGTTCATTATAATAACGGAAAGAATACACAGTTAGGTTGACATTACCATCCAAACCGACCAATCATAGAAACGAAATTCAAATTTTAAACTCAAATTAAAATTCAAACTGAACTGACAGATAAAGTCATAGATTGCCTATATTATCACATCTATGGTCAGTGGCATAGTTGGCCATAGTTGGCGAACGTCACAGCCATCAGTGTTGCCAGTGTAATAAACTACTTGGAAACACACCTTTACACGCAAAACAATGGATGAACAATTTCAAATTTTCTTTGAAAAAATGAAAATAGAAATGCAGAACCAAACTGAATTTATAACTAATTCAATAATGGAGAGAATTGATGAAAAACTGAAACCAGTGTTAGAAGAAAATAAAAATTTAAAACTTAAGTTGGAAAAACTGGAAAATCAGGTAAAACTTTTAGAAAAAGACAGGAAAAACAACAATATAGTAATCTACGGACTGAAAGAAGGTGAAAAATCTATAACAGAACTACTAGAGAATACGAGGCAAAAACTCCATGAAGAATTGGACATAACAACAGAAAAATTTGAGATAAACAAAATCTATCGTATTGGAAATTCAGTAAACAAAGAAAAACCAAGACCGACACTAGTATCCTTTATCAACGGATGGAAGAAGAGCGAAGTTTTGAAAAACAAGAAAAAGTCTAAAGAGTTACATATTTCTGAAGACTATACTAAAGAAACTTTGGAGAAGAGGAAGGCATTACTCCCACAACTAAACGAGGAACGGAACAAAGGAAACATAGCCTACCTAAAGTATGATAAACTCATCGTCAAAGAAAGCGCAGGCTTTAATGATAAAAGAAAAAGAGAACCATCTGCCTCCCCGTATGCTAACCCGCAACCGAAGAAACAGCAGTTAACATCCTCTACGAAAGCTAACAGAACAAATGCATTTGACTTGATGAGGTTTCGATCAAATTCTCTTACATCCCAACCAACAGGAAAAGAACAATAGCAATCAACTATCGGCAAACGGAAACAAGAATACCAAAAAAAAAAAAGATAAAACAACAACAACACACCCTCCCCCAAGCCGAGTGGTTCCCGTGGGGGAAAACGACCAAGACCCTTTAAAGATAAACAAAAAAATTCAGACACAGAACAACCCCAATCCGGCTGGTCCCCGTGGGGTTACCAGACCACCACCCCCTAGAAATACATCCATAAATCAAAAACGGAAGAATATAACATATCTTGCAACATTAAACTGCAGAACGCTAATGACAGATAATAGATTGGAAGAATTGGAAGAAGCCATAAAATTTATAAAATGGGATATTATTGGTCTCTGTGAAGTAAGAAGAATAGGAGAAGAGATACGAGAATATAATGATTACATTTTCTATTTCTATGGTGAAAAACAAGGCATGTACGGAATGGGTTTCTTAATAAAGAAATACCTGAAAGACAATATAATCAGTTTTCAAGGAATATCAGACAGAATTGCAATCCTCAATATACAGTTGCCTGAAGGTAAACATCCATCGACGATCATCCAAGTCCACGCCCCCCATGAACAAGATACGAAGATAGCGAAAGATAAATTTTACAGAGACCTGACAGAATCAATGCAAAAGACTAACAAATGCGTAATCCTGATGGGAGACCTTAATGCCAAGGTAGGCAGTAAATCAAATAAAGATGAATTTGTCTTAGGAGATTACAGCAGTGGAGAAAGAAATGACAATGGACAGCGGCTCATAGAATTTGCTTTTGCAAATAATCTTAAGATTATGAACAGCTTCTTCAAAAAAGGAATGAAAAGAAAGTGGACATGGATATCCCCAAACGGTAGAGATAAAAATGAAATTGATTTCATTCTGACAAGGGAAAAAAGGATATTTAGGGACGTCGATGTAGTGAATAAGCTAAACTTCAATACAGATCATAGAATGGTAAGAGGAGTTATACAAAATGAAAATAACAAATCAAGAAAGCATATTACATCGTCAACCAAAAATGTGAGAATAAGATCGCCTATACCAATAAATGTCTTAAATGAATTAGAAAATACTTTAAAAGATATCGAAAGACCCAAAACACTACAAGAAAAGTATGTTCTCCTAGAGAAGGCACTGATGCACGCAAACAAATTGTGTACTAAAGAAGTGAAGAAAAATAAATTAGGAGATGAAACAATAAAATTAATGAATGAGAGGAACATAATGTTAGAGAAACGAAATGACAATCGTCAAAACATCACGATTATCAGTAAAAAAATCCTAGCATCAATACGAAAACACAAGAAAGCTGAGAGACTGAAAGTACTAAAAGAACACATAGAGAAAACAGGCGGAATTAAAAAAGGTCTAAAACAACTGAAAGAATACACACAATGGATACCAAACATGAAAATAAAAAATATGAAGAATAATGAGAAATCGACGACAAAAAGATCATCAATAGCTAGAGAAGCGACAGAATTCTACAAGAAACTTTACACGGAGAGAGACAAAACTACATTCACAGAAACTGATAATTATACTCGTGAAGAAGAAATATCTTGCATATTAGAAAGTGAAGTCATAAAAGCTATAAAAACACAAAAAAGTGGAAAAGCATCCGGTGAAGATAAAATTTCAAATGAGCTACTGAAAGACACCTTGTCCGTAATATCCAAACCTGTGACGCATCTATTCAACGAAATATTGGATACTGAACAGATACCAACTCAATGGACGAAGTCCACTATTGTCCTATTACATAAAAAGGGAGATAAGAACGAAATAAACAACTATAGGCCAATCTGTCTAATGTCAAATTTATACAAAGTGTTTTCAAAAATAATACTTGATCGAATATCGAAACACCTAGAAGAACACCAACCAAGAGAACAAGCTGGGTTTCGCACCGATTATTCTACCATCGATCATATCCATGTGGTAAAACAAATCATCGAAAAACTTAATGAATATGGTCAGCATTACTACATGGCATTTGTCGACTACAACAAGGCTTTCGACTCTCTGAGTCATAACTATATCTGGAAGACGCTAGAAAACCAGGGCGTAGAAAGCAAATATATAAAAATCATAAAAGAAATATATAAAAACTCCACAGCAACGGTCCAACTTGAACAGCGAGGAGAGGAATTTAGTATTCAGAGGGGTGTTAGGCAAGGTGATCCACTTTCCCCAAAAATTTTCACAGCCGTGTTAGAAAATATATTCAGAAATATAGATTGGGAAGACTTCGGAATAAATGTAAATGGAACAAACCTAAATCACCTAAGATTCGCTGATGATATCGTGATATTCGCAGAGAGACCAGACATGCTACAAACTATGTTACAGCAATTAGACAATGAAAGCAGGAAAGTAGGTTTGACAATGAACCCAACGAAGACTAAGGTGATGAAAATACAACAAAGGAGAACATAGAAATCGGACAGGAAAGCATCGAATATGTTGAAGAATACGTATACTTAGGACAACTAATATCAATAAAAGACCAATATTCAAAAGAAATCGACAGAAGAGTAAACAATACTTGGAAGCGGTACTGGTCGCTAAAAGAAATAGTGAAAAATGATAGAATACCAATGTCGGTAAAAAGCAAAGTATACAACACGTGCATTCTCCCATGTCTCACTTATGGGTGCCAAACTTGGCCTGCTACGAGCAAAAACAGCCAAAAACTCGCAGTTTGCCAACGCAACATGGAGCGGAGTATGCTAAACATAAGGCTTTATGACAGGTGGACGAATACAAAAATAAGGAAAAAGACAAAAGTTAGCGATGTTATACAAAAAGTAAAAAAACTCAAATGGAACTGGACTGGTCATGTTATGAGAACAAGCAGAGAAAAGTGGACGAAAGACGTAATGGAATGGTATCCCAGAAATGGAAAAAGACAAAAAGGACGTCAAATTAAGAGATGGGAAGATGACCTACCAAAAGGATGGAGAAGAATAGCTCACGACAGAGACGAGTGGAAAAAACTAGGGGAGGCCTATGTCAGAGAGACAACCTGACCAACAAACTGGCTGCTTAAATGACATTTACTACGTATATTTATGTGTATGTATATGTATATGTATGTGAATATATGTATATATGTGTATGTATGTGTGTATATATATGTGTATGTATATGTATGTATGTGTATGTATTTACTTATGTTAAAATTGTTAAAAAGGTCAGTGAATAAAGGCTTTATTTATTATTTATTTATTTAATTGTGGGCGAGCAATTGTTGGTGAGCAATATTCCAGTATTCAACAGAAAAAGGAGAATCATATCGATCCTGTAGCATATTACAAATTGAATTACCTTGTGGCCCTTCCAAAGATGGCAAGTATAACACATGAGAAATTACTCACCCTCTCCCGATTAAAGTAAGAATTACATCTTTAATTTGAGTTTATGTATACAGTTCACTGTTCAGAAAGACTTTGCAGACTCAATGAAAAGAGGCGCGCAAGCACGCTATCTGCACGCGTGCCCATCGTTAATATTTAATTACTCATTAATATTTAATTACTCGAGAGTAGCAACTTGCGGCAAATTATTCATTTACCTTTACTGAAATCGCATAAAGCGGTGGACGTTGTTTTATAATGTCACGAAATTGTATTACTTTCCAAGTTCAATTTGAATTTTCTATACTTATGAATATGAATGATGATTTTACAAAATGTACAATTTTTTACAAAATGTATATTACGAAAAAAATTGATTTTACATTATTTTTTTACAATTTTTTTACAAAATTTCCTTGACTTATGAACACGAATGTTGATTTTTACAGAATTACTTCCACAAATACTTCTTCAAATCATCAATTACATTTTAATCGACATGCCGTTGATCTGCACGCGCAACTTCAAAATCGTT
This sequence comes from Agrypnia vestita, assembly GCA_016648135.1. NCBI lineage: Eukaryota > Metazoa > Arthropoda > Insecta > Trichoptera > Phryganeidae > Agrypnia > Agrypnia vestita. The sequence goes on along the minus strand of JADDOH010006134.1, from coordinate 40,863 downwards.
TCAAACGAAACTGTTCACATCTGCACTGCAAAGATAATTGAATGTACAAAGGTACAAAATCACACAAGGAGGCCGATCTGATTGATGTATTGTGCTGATTATAATGGAAGCTTTTATTCGAATATCGCAAAGAAAATTTCGCGCATCAAGGAACCCGTTTACAATTTTATATGGGAACATTAAGTCAACGATTATTCTTCTATTAGATATGGATCATCATCATCACTTTTGACTGTATAACCAAATAAGCCTTCCAAAGCTACTTCACTCTATGGGTCTTGAATTCAGCAGTAACACGGAATATGTGTCACATCAATATTCATACTATTTTCAAACTAAGCTAAATGCTTGTGCTATGAAACTAGGACTAACTCGCTGGTCTGGAGTGAGGTTCGAACCCACGACCTTTGGATCACGAAGCAAGGGTCCTAACCACAAGACCAACAAGCTACTCGTGCTTTGGTGCTTGTTGTTCAGTTATTCTATTCATATGACCCAGTCACCAAAGTTTTACCAATTTTATAAATTCTGAGGCGCGTGGCTCCATAAACAAAGAGCTCATCATTGTAATGTCTGCGAATTTTCTAGAACATTTGGATTAGATAAAGACAGTAAATGAAAAGGTATTTGATTGTTTAAGCTCTAGATATTGATTGGTTTTCACATGGAAATAAAAATACAGCTTTTAACAGAGAAAATAATTTATATTTAGGGAATTTGATATAAGGTAATGTTTGGAACAGGTAGATGAGTTTGTGTACTTGGGAAGTATGTTCGATAAAAGAGAGAATGTTGAGAAAGATATCGAGAGGAGAGTGATTGCGGGGAATAGGGTAAACGGTGCTTTGAACGCAATAGTTTCTAATAGAAATATGTCTTTTAGAAAGGTAAAACTAGCGGTTAATAATAGAATTCTGGTACCAACACTGATGTATGGAAGTGAAGCTTGGACCTGGCAGAAGAGGAATGAAAGTAGATTGAATGCAGTGGAGATAAGATCCCTCAGACATATGTGTGACAAATCAATTTATGATAGAGTAAAAAATGCAGATATTAGGAATGAACATAAAGCTGATTTTAGCATAATTTCTAGATTTAAAAATTAAAAAAGATAATTTGGGCATGTTGAGTGAATGAATAGTAAGAAAGATATATAATGCAAGTGTTGATGGCGGCAGAAAGAGAGGGCGACCGCGGAAGACCTAGAATGACCAGATTAACCAGATACTGGAAGATGGTCCCGTTAGAAGCCTCAACAACCGGCGAGCTTCCATGCGAATATGTATGAATGCGAATGAGGTGAGAGTTGTATGTCAGGACAGAAGAGTGTGGCGCTCTATCCTCTCTGCCTACCCCCACGGGGAAACGGCGTGATGGTAAGTTAGTCAGTAATCAAAATGTATTTGTGGCTACCGGATTCCGGGCACATTCAGCCCATTTAGTAGCTATTTTTTTCAATTTACAAAAATAGTTTGTATCCCTTTCCCGTGATAAATCTCACAGTGAGTGTTTTCACGACACACGCGTATTTTAGTGAGTCGCTTTGAGTCGCAGGTTACCGAGACAAGTTGCTCTAACTGAGATATAAATACCGCCGACCGCCCTACGCACACTCCAGGGGCGTGTCGGGCCAAACTCGGGGAACTTTGCATCAACGTACGTGCTTTGGACCGAGTTCAATGGATTAGTATGATTATGTGAAACTGTCGTGAAGGATGTCAGGAGTGGTGCGTGACGGGAATCAAAAGAAGATGAAAAGTCAGAGAAACGAGGAACGGAATATTAAGTTGAGAAAAAACTGAGATTATTATTTTGAGATTTTTCTTTTTCTGCACTATTTTTTTCACATTTTATCATATTTTTTCAAAATAGCTCTAATTTTACTCCCTCATAACTCTTTATATATATATATATATACAGAAACATATCAGCAGATTCATAAATTCTTTTAACAAACATTAATTTACTATTATACAGGATGCAACAGAACTAGTCCACAATACTAATAACAGGTAGATTTCTGCCATGATTATGAGTCGAAAATTTTCAAGCGACCATGACCAAATATCAATAGTTAAGAAGACATGCGATGTCAAAGTTTGCTTTTATTTTCAACATTTCTGACTTATTTTTTCCAAAACGTTGGACTATCTTTACAGTAACCTATATCTTAGATGAAAAAATCATTACCTTTAATACAAGTTAAATAAAATATTAAAAACCTTCCAATTTCAATTGGAAAGCATTCCAATTTGACTGTCTGCAGGGGTCTTATCATTTTATTCAATTTGTATTGAAACGAATGAATTTTTCTTAATCGATATAAGTTACTGTAATGATAGTTTAACATTTTGTAAAAACTAAATCAGAAATATTGAAAAAGAAATGCAAACTTTACATATCAAAGTCTAGGACTATTTCTGGTACACCTTGTATAAGGGATTACCTTTGGTAAGGCTAGGAGCCTTATATCTTGGCAGAAACTTGGTGAATATTTACATGGAGGCAATTTTTTTTACTAACACTTAATAAAATATATATTATATTAAACTATTATTTTAATGGACAATTTTAGTAGAATTGATTAAAAGATTATAGGTATTTAATTTTTCAATCAGTATATGATCTTCTTTTCTGTCTAGGACAAATCAGCACCTGAGAATCTTTCAGCCACGGTGGAGGCGGGGCTACACGGGAATGGACATGACGTAGCCATTTTGTTTTTTTTTCAAAATTTTTTCAACAAAATATTTATATAAGATGTACGTCGTTAATTTTTAATTTTTTTGTAAAATATCGCCCAAATTCTACCTTGATTTCAGGCTCCCAGGGGAGTATCACCCCTTAATAGTCAATTGCACCGTACTAAATTTTAAGTTCTGACAAAAGTTTCTGAATATATTTAACATCATACATTTGATAAAAATGTAACATAAAACTTGTTGGTCTTATGGTTAGGACAATCGCCTTGTGATCCAAAGGTCGCGGGTTCGAACCTCACTCCAGACTAGCAAGTTAGTCCTATTTTCATAGCTCAAGCATTTTAGCTTAGTTTGAAAATAGTAAGAATATTGATGTGACACGTATTCCGTGTTCGCATCTCTATTTAAAAAAAAAAACTTTTTAAAAAAACTGGGTTCTGAAAAAATTGCAACTTCACAATAAGAATGTGTTCTTAAAAATATTAAAATTTTTCGTTGTATTAATTTTTTTATTTGCTTAATTCCGCTGATTCATATAATGTTCACTTTTATTTAGTTGATCAGTAATTTTATTCATAAAATGTTAAAATATTATATGAATGAATCGGTAGGTGTACAGTAATATTCTGATCAGTATAGATATTTAAAGTAGGAACATATCAAAATTTAATGTAATTTTTGGTCAGCATACGGTAAATAAATTTACAATATTATTTTAAGAGTCTGAAAAAATCAATTACGAACTATTATATGATCGTAATATGATCATATTGTTCATTAAATAAATAAATAAATAAATAAATATAGCTTTATTCCAGAATGTGGGGAGGTTCGTGCAATCCCACACATTCCATATAAAAGAAAATACACACATTAAAAATATTATATAAAACAAAAGAGAAATAGTAAAATAGAAGAAGAACATATAAAATAGAAGAGAAGTATTAAAAAGTAATCAAAAGAAATATAGGTAAAATATCGGCTTTAGCGAGCGATGGCAAGTCAATTATGTGGGGCCAGTATCTTTCTCCAGTGTGCATCGATGCTGGATTCTGGAGTAAGACGGGCTTCCAGGATAAGGATATTTCCGGAGCTGTATATCCTTTCCCTCATCCCTGCCACCCTGGATCTTAAGAGGGCTGCAAAGTTGGGAACACGCCCCTCAGTGAACATACCGGAAGCGCTGCAATATCTGGGAAGGCCAAACATCATACGAAAGGCGTTGTTATATTGTATGCGAAGTCTTTCTATGAAATATATAATTTTAAAATATTTAAAAATTTGGCCCAATAAAAATAAACCGATTGAATTACCGACATTTCTTTTCGTTTTGCAAAAGAAAATCGTTTTGAGGATGCTGAAAACAATAGCACTAAAGATCAATTATTAATTATATTTTTTATATTTATCTTTGGGCAGCGTTATCTTATTCCGTTCAACCTTGCTATTTTGTATATTAGCATTTATAAGTAATTCATATTTTTCGTACACGACTTTTAATAGCTGTTAATAATGTGTATAATAACTTTTTGTCGATAATCATAAAAGTGTTTTAATGAAAGGCTTTTCCCTTCGGTAAGCGCAATTTAACCCTCTTCCCCTTTTCTGCTCTACATATAATTTTAAATAACCAATAAATTATATAGATTAATATTTTTAGAAAAACACCTTTGCTTGGTCAACAAGTCATATTTCTTAAAGTTTTTTAGGATTTATTGCTGTATAAACATTTTTTTCATAATCTTTAATGGTAAATATAGCGAAATTGATATTTGCAGCTCCACGGATTATTAAAGTTTTGGGTTCTTATCCCAGTTATTATCAAATATTTTTTGATAGGTATACTTTTTCTGTATGTTTTTCTAATTGACTTATGTAATTTTTTTAAAATAATAAATATCTATCATTCATGAAAAATATGTTCTCAAATTCATTCATCCAAAAAAATATTATTATTTTTAAATGCCTACATCAACCGCAATACTCGTCTTTAAACAAGCAATTTTTATGTTGCTCTGTATCAATAATAATTATTACCAATTTTTTTTTGGTTCTTTTCTATTGTTCATTCTAATTTTTTTCTATTTTACTATTATAATTTAATAAAATCTGTTTAATTTTTGACCACTTGCACTGTAGTTACACGCCTAATCGCTGTGCAGGACACGCGTCAATTCGTACATGATGGCATCGCATATGTTACGGCCAAAATCATATTTAAAAAATATCATTTAAACAAAAATTATTAATAAACATGCCTGTGTATGTATGGATGTAGAAGAAAAAAAAGTGGTTTTCCAATACAGATTATTGTGGCGTTCTGAAACACGATCCTGTACATAGAGAAGTGGTGTGTTGGTTTATTTGTAATTTATTTGTAACAAACGAAATATTTTAAAAACTGCTCACTAAATAAATATATATCAAAATACATCATATAAATATATATATATCAAAATACATCATTATTTGTAACAGTGTCCGTCATTAACGCTAGATGGTGCTATTTTCACAGCCTTAACTTGCGGTCTTTACATATATAATAATTTCCCATATCCAGGTCTTTTTTTTGTGAACACTTGCATATTTACGAAATATGCCGTCATTAAATAATTATTTTACATAAATAAAAATTTAGAGCATTTTTAATAAAAAAAATATACGTAAATATCTTAATCGAAGAAAATAGTGTGTATACATTGGTTTAATTTTATTTACCGCTGGGACATAAATTGTCTAACAAATGTAAAGCCGAAATGTAAACATGTTAAGGTACGTCATTTTACAGATTATATTTAGTCATTAATAAAACGATGTGCTCAACTAAATTTAGTATCATTCGATCTGTCATTCATTTACTTAGTTTCAATGTAACAAAATAATGTTGTAACATTTTTAATACACAAATTGTAACCTTACGTACGTAATGTGACAATGTAAAATAATAATTCCTTATTTCAAATGAAATCTAACCCTATCCCGAATTCCGAAACCATCAACCCATTTATTATTTAATCCCCTTATTGATTTTAATTAAGCGGAAAGCCTTCTTAAGCAAGAAATGTCGTTCCTTACCGAGGGCGGGATTTCTTATATTTTAACAATGGTTTCTTGAGTTGCCTGAATATTATTTTACTTGAGTTTTTCCAAGAATTATTATTACTTATATTGCGCGTGTAGGCACGATAGAATTCTTCTTCACACAAATATGTAAATCTGCAGCTTATTTTGTGTTTTTACGATTCAGGTGAAAACAGCACACCGCAGAAATCTGTAAAGATCAAAAATATTTCCTTTCTTCTTTACGTATAAAGTGAAGAGGGTAGCGAAACAAAGACACGCTGATTTACATTCTACATCAAACAATTCGAAGGGAGGAAATTTTCTTTTAAACTCGGGACAAACTCTTAAAATCGTCTTTATTCGATCTAAATCAAGCGAGCGTCTCTGGAGAGTGTGATTTGTTGGAGAGGCACCGAATTTTGGCGGGAAAAGTTCTCCGCTGTCACGTGACCGCCCCCGCGGGCCGCCATTTTAATTCTTTTTCCATCCAGAGCTCTCCTCTCGAGGATGGACATGTCCAAGCGAGCAGAACAAATGCGTATTTGAATGAAGTTTTTTAAACTTCGACGGGGCTGGGCGGCTCCACCCCTGAGCTGGCTCCTCGGCCTGAGGAAAGTAATGGCGACGGGGGACTTTCTGACGTCACGGAATCTTAATAAAGTGAAGTTTTGCTAGAAATAAATTTGTTTTGTAATAAATGGCTTTGAGCCTTCGTTAACAGATTTGCGGAAATTGATCTTATTTTTTTGATACAAACAATATGTGATGATGTTTAAGCTGGTCGGCTGCGATTGTTTTGCCGCATCGGTGGATGCGGTAGTTATGAAGAGAGAAAAGAATTCCCACGCGACCGGTAAAATTCATCTGTGTTCAGTGAGAGTGGTCGAGTTTGTGAAAGTTTAAATTTATATGTTCAGCAAAACTACTCAGATTAAGAGAGATAGGGTTTGAGTAATATTTACTCTTTGATATGGCGGTTTATTTAAATAACGCATATCTTGCACCTGATTGGCCGAATTGTTAAACAGATTTTATAGGTTACTAACTAAAAGCACTTAAAACTACTGTGTACTAAGGTTTCCCATTAAAACGGTAGATAAACATGAACCCAGATTAATATTATACCAAAGCACCGAGCTTGATGGTCTAGTGGTTAAGGCACTTGCATGGTAAGTCAAAGGTCGCGGCTTGACCCTCATTCCGGAGCAGCAAGTTAGTCCTATTTTTCATGGCACGAGTGGTAGGCTGAATTTGATATAAGGAGGAATTTGGTTCACGCACCTCCATTTAAAAAAAATCTTAAACATGTGAATTGAGTAGCTTGTTGGTGTAGTGGTCATGACGCTCGCCTAGTGATCCGGTGGTTCAAGCCCAAAAAAGAACAAATGAGGGAGCTTGGGCATGTATTAAAAATGCCAGAGGAACGATTCCCAAGAAGTAACCTCTTGGCAGCCCCAGAAGGAAGGCGAACGTGAAGTCGCTCCATATTAAGCTAGGAGAAACAACAGAAAATAATGTACGAAGACAGAATGAGTCTTAACCGATACGGAAGCCGTACAAGATAGAGGAATATGAAAACACCTTCACGAATCTTTAGGCCTTCTGTATATAGTTTTCTGAGATATTCTGCTGTGTATATTATGTGACCTCTCTGGCCGACATTTCGGATCTCATTGCAGGGTCCATCATCAGATGTCACATCACACCTGAGAACCTTTTTTAACGAATCTTTGGGCCCCCAACCACATTAGTAAAAGGGAATTAAGATGATGACGATGACTCGCTCATCCCTTCCAACTTATCAGTATAAATCTATGAAACGTAAAACGTCATAAAATAAGCTAGATTGTTGAATAAACCAAAATATTAAAAAAGTCGTTCATTTCTTATAGTTCAACATATAAAAGGATTAATATTACAAAAAACTTTTTCATCAGTCCGCAAACTGTCTGTTCCATTGTAAAAAAAATGAAATAAGTGGAAGTGCTCAAGGTTTCGGGTAACTACTAATGAACTGGATAAGTGACGTGGTCAATGGGACCCGAGAGAAACAAAATCGTATTGGTGAAATGTACGGATGCCCCGGGTTGATGAAACTTCCCATCAAGTAAGGAGTAAGTGATAGCAAAATGCAAAGGTTGGGAGAAGGTTTAATGTAAAACCTTGAGAATACATCATCCTCTAGTACTCTACTGAATCAATACGACTTAATGATTGACTATATTGACGGATCAATTTAATTTATTTGCACAATTACATTTTAGATAATACTTAACTCTATCTAGTAGCGAAGGGAAAAACTGCATTTCAGATTGAAGACTACAATACACATACGTTCACCAGTTAGAAGACTACAAAATGTACGCCACATTTGTAGTAGGTACCGAAACATTACGTAATTCATCCACTTCAATAAGCTACATGAAGTGAGCTAATTATAGTACCTACTACCAAATTGTGCATGAAGCTAAATACTATTGTCTACTAAAAAAAACTACTAATCATTTTATCTACATCAACTTTGCAAAAAATTAACATCATTTAATAAGTCACACTTCAATTTAAAATATGAGGTGTGGAGTTTGTAGTGTGCAGTTTGAAGTGTGCAATTTTAAGTGTACATACAGTTTGAAGCATACAGTTTGAAGTGTGAAGTTTGAATTGTTAAATTTGTAGTGTGCAGTTCATTTACAAACGTATGAAATGTACATTTCTGTATAATGAAATACTACATTGTAGTACTTAGTACAGAGTGGACCCACACTACTATCTAGCATTATACTTAATGTTTAGGATCGACAAGCAAACAAATATCAAAAGTTGACGAAATATTATTTCATGCGTACATATGTCATTCATATCACTTTATTTAATTTAATATGATATGACAGTTTGGACGTTTTATGTTTTTTGGTAATTGAGATATATCTTACTGAATATTATATTCAGCAAATATTCTGTTTTAGGAATGACTGATTTTATTTACTGTGTTTTGAGTTCTTCTTCGCGTATTGTTTTATCCATAAAAAAGTTTGCCGATGTATATATAGTTTTGTAATGTTTCATAACTTGGTCAGCAAAATGTTTGCCTATGGCGTACTAAAATGTTTTACTCAATTTTTATTACAAATAATGAAAGTCACAGTGTCATCCTCTAAAGTAATGCGTTTGCGCAAAATATTGTCTAGATGTTAATATTTTATCGGGCTTCAAATAAAGTATTACGCTAAATCAACATTACTTAGTATTAGTTTGATCAACTTCTAAGTGTGATTAGTCTAAAAAGACGTAAATTTTGATATCAACTTGTACCATTTATTGAAATATTTCACTTGAATTATTATTCAATTGTACAATATTTGTACGAACTAACAAAAAACAAATATTTTCCAAGTTGTATGAGACACAGTATAAAAAAACGAAAAGGTTTTTCTATTTCACAAGCACTAGTTAAAAAAAACTTACTGTCTAAATACCTACACCAATAATAGAATACTTTATATGTGTATTCTTTGTATATATGTAAGTATGTAAAAAATGTGCTTTGGAAGACAGGTTTAAATAAAAACTCAATTAATAAATAAATTATAAAATTTAATAACCAAAAATCTATTTTTGTAAAAAAAATAAAATCAAATAAAATATAAAGAATGAAAAAAATATTTAAAAGAAATTTGGACAAAATCAATATATTAATTACCCTAACCAATGTCGTACGTTTCTGCATTTGGATGATGATTTTTATTTGTATACAATAATTTTGCCGCGGTTCCCATTGGGTTGTGTGGCACAGCGGATGAATGTCTGACTGCGGATCAGAAGGTGCCGCGTTCGAATCCTGGTAGGATCGAATTTATTTTTTACATATTTTTTTTGTTGAAATTTTAATAACAAATAATTTTTTTATGTAACAAACCAAATTAAACAAATATTAATTTTTTATAATGTTATATAAAAGTAATCAACACTGCGAGAAGAGAAGAGAGTAGGTACCTACCTATCGAACTATGGTTTATTCCGCTCTGACTTATTAATCGGTAAGAAATTTTGAATAAATACTTTGTCTTAATTATATCTAAACTACCCGTAATTAAAAGTGGAAATTTACCAGATACAATTGACCGCGAAGCGGCAGACATAGGCATAGGTAAACAATTGTGTTTGCTGCACAGCAAACACATTTGGTCGCGAAGCGGCCACAATAGCAAAAATGGAAGTTTGCCAGATAAAATTGGCCGCGAAGCGGCTGACGTAGGCATAGGTAAACAATTGTGTTTGCTACACAGCAAACACAATTGGCCGCGCAGCGTCTATCGCTGGCCGCGGAGCGGCCATAATAGCCGCCCGCAGGGCCTAGCAGGAAAGCAAAGCAAAGCAATCAAAAATTATTCATTACTAGCAGTAAGCTTTCCTGCTAGTAATGAATAATTTTTTATCATGCATCAAATATGCAACCAAAAGTTACCAAAATAATAATAAATCGGTTTATTTTATCAATATATTAAACATAAATTATAAATAACAATATAAGAGTGGATTTAAAAATTAAATTCCATAATAAAATACAATTGTTATATTTTTCTTAATATTTAAATCAGATTTTATTTAGTATAATATAAAACATTTATTAATTATTTGAATTAAAATTAAATGTTTATGCCCTTATTCATTTACTACATCTTCAGTTGTTGGTTCTATCTTTAAAAAAATCATGGCTATTTTATCAATGAGCATATTTCGAGGCGTATTTTTCCAGGGTGCAATTTTCGAGGTACCATTTACACAGAATCGACAAATAGTTCACCTTTGTACAATTTATTACATTGGATTTACCGAAAAATAAATACTTAATATAATTACTGTAATTATATTTTAACTTTTTGCAAAAAATAAGTCAGAAATATTGAAAAAAAAGGCGAACTTTGATATTGCATACTATCTCCATGACTATTGATATAAGGCCATGGTTGCTTGAACTTTTTCGATGCATTATTAAGGCAGAAATCCAGCATTTAAATTTTTTCTACTAACTATGTGACACACTTTATAAAAATATTTTTAATATTTAAATTTTTAGTATTTAAATTAATTATAAAGGTATTACTGCAGACTTTACTACAATTTACCATGGAAGGACACTTCTGAAAGTCTTAAGGGGTAGTTGTATCAAAATGTTGTCACGGATTGACTGCAGTGGAAGACGAATTGAAGCACTTAAATCAATTAAACTTTTATTGAATACGGAACGTTACTGGATATCTGTTTTCACACTAATTTTGCACTCGTCATCGTCTATTTTACATTCGTCTTCTAGAATATTCGAGTAAATTCACGCACCCTGTATATTGCTCTACGGTTCTCGCCGGCTGACAATTTAGACTCATGATATCGCACGCTTCTTCGATTTATATAGGAATGTTTTTCACGAATATTCCCGCATATTTTGGTACATAACAGCAGAAAAGCAAAGTATAAAAAAATTATAATCTTAATTTGAAATAAAAAAACATTAAGTACTGGAAAGCATGAATTAAAATACTTACTAATTAAATTTAAATAAACAGTGTAATGTTCATTGACAACATAATAAACTGATATCGCATGATAGCGACCAAAAAAATTAAAATAAATAAATAAGTTCGAATGTATAGATTAAACCTAACTAGTAGAAATGTGCTTAAACTTAATTTGGTAAAAATAAAATTTATTTCGTAAAATTTAACTGTGCTCATGACAAACTTTTATAATCAAGTAAATATTATAATATTTTTTTTAATTTAAATTGTAGAATAAGCAACAGCAAGAGATCATTCCATTTCATTATATTTCTCAATACTTTTTTACGCCGTGTATGTAAATACAGTGAAATCTTGGCTTCCGATAAACTTTCTTTGCAAGATGAGCAAAAAATGTAAGTATATTCCGAGGCATTACTTCACGAATAAACGCTTTATCTGTAAAAGCCCACGTGATCACAACTGGGCCGATAGTTCTTCTCCCATTTATGTGTGGGTAACAGTTCAAAACTGTATAGAATAGTACCAGCTAAAAGGGCTAGCAGTGTGAAATATGAATCTATTTAAAGTCAATGCAAAGTTACATTTCTGCAAAATCCTCAAAAAGAAACACAAGAAAGTATTATTGGATAGGTTCCTTGTTAAAATATCGCACAAAAAAGAATTCTATCATGCCAACAGATAGCATCGATTCCTTTGGTGGCAAAAAGTCGTTATACACTTTTTAGAATGGAGAATTTTCACGATAGTTGATAATACTATATTTATCTAAATGGAATTAAAATATAGATCAAAACTAATAAAACACTGGAAAAAAATTTGAAATCTGTCAATAAATGACTTATAAAAATAATGTTAAATTTAGTTAAACTTAGCGCGGAATGATTGACCTCCAACTCGCCGTGACGTCACGCGTCCGCATACCCGGAAGCCGGAACACGAACCGTGATATTCACCCGGTGTATACCCGGTCTGTGTACGAGAGATGACGTCACGCGACTCCACCGGGCGGAACAAAATTATTCATACAAAGCGCAAATTTAAAATTCTATAACTTTGTTAGTTTTGAGATTTCTTAATTTTCCTTTCAGACTTTTGTTCAATTTTACTCAAATTTTCATTTCCTTCCATTGAAAAAAAAAGTTCTAAGTTAGAAATTTAAATTATTTAATAAAAAAAATAATAAAAGTTATTTGTCGAATGTTTTTTTTTATTTTTGTAATGAATCGTCCGAGTTTACGTAATTTCTTGTAAAAATATTTCTTGATTTACCTACAATTTTTTTTTTATTACAAACATGATTCCTGAATTTTTAACTCTAAAGAGTTTCTCGGCAATTCCAACAAATACAAATTTATTATTCTCTTTTCTCAGATGAAATTGATCATCTCTTGATGTAATACAACATTTTTCAAAAAGTATGTTTAAAATAATACTTTCAAGAGTCACATAAAACGGTACGAATAAAAAGTCGTCTCTTCTTTAATATTAAACTTATAGAACAATCTAAGCAAAACAATAAACAAAGTTGTACTATAAGTCAAAAAAAAAAGTTTTAGAGTCTTACATGTCGGACAGATTTACCCTTAAAACATTCAAATTCCCCTCTAAAAATAAAAATTATGAGGAAAAACAACGCCTAATAAATACACGCAAAAAACCTAAAAACATTCTTCATACGGACAAAGAAAGTTTGAGAAATTTTTCAATAAAACTCTTTTTAAACATTCTTTCAGACATCCTTCTAAATATTGAAACTACTAAAACATCAAAAAAGATACTAAAATTAGGTGCAGGATTATTAACTTATCTTAACAAAATAATACATCGATCGCAAACATTTGCAAATTTTGCTACAGAGATTAAAGATAGCTATATAAAGTCTCTATGTATTATGTATTTAGTACTTTTAATGTATAAAAATAATTTACATAATTTTATGGTTTTTGCTATCAAGCGTTTAAAACGTTTTTTCACGTTTTTTCTTAACTGTATTTTGTAATTTTTTTTATGTGTTATTTATTATGCAGATTAAAATTTCATGTGTGTTTTATTTTTTCAAATTATTTTCAGTAATTTGATCACAGATGTAATGAATAATCATTTAAATAATCGAATGTGGAGGCATACCTACGCATGAAGAAGGAAACGGATGTTTCTAAAGTCTGCAGTGATATACTCGTGTCAAATAAAAGTAGTTAAAATGCAAAATATTGTTTTAATTTATAATTATTATTAATAATCATATAGCTTTTTCTATTTTTTGATCATCTCATCCAAGATTCGACGAGTGAGACGGGTAAGTAAAAATAAAATTCTTTTATATATTGTATTTTTTGTCTTTTTTAAATATTTTTTTAAAAAAAAGTTTGCAATATTTTTTAATATTTAATATTTTTTATTTTATAAATTTTGACCAAAATGTTCGTTTAATCCAGTTAGATGCGACTAAAAAAAAATTGTATAGAGAAAATAAAAAATGAAATATGCTTGTAAATCTAGTACTTAAAACACTTGCTTAGTGATCCAGTGGTCGGAAGTTTGAGCTTCAGTCTAGGAAAAAAGACTTATTTTGTAAAATGTTATAATTACTATGTGGTTATTCATTGATAATTAAATGAAATACGTTCACGCATTTTTTTCCCCCACCATTTATTATCCCACCCCCTCTAGTCACATATTCACTCCCACCCTAACAACGGACACTAATTTATAATTGCCCATATATTAGGTCCTTACATATGAAATTGACGTTTTACCGTACTGGCAAATTTGATCTCAAATATCTTCTCTTTGGTTAGGAATTCCAAATCCAAATTTTTACAGCTATTTACTCATGTATTTGTGTTTTGAAAATTATAATTCATTTGTTTTTTCCTCAATTGTTTTTTTCTTTGCGAGACTCAGTTTACAAAATGAAAAACTTGAAATATCGCGTTATTTACGAGTACGAGTTCCACCGTGGCACCAGTGCTGCAGAAACGGCTCGAAGGATTAATGATGTGTATGGCGACGGTGCCGCAAAAGAAAACACAGTGCGTTTTTGGTTCCAACGTTTTCGTTCTGGAAATTTCGACCTGCAAAACAAGCCCCGTGGACGGCCGGAGACCAAAGTTGATAATGAAGAATTGAAGACTATTATGGAAGCGGATCCATCGCAAACCACATCCGAGTTAGCTGCAGGCTGCGGTGTTAGTGATAAAACTGTTTTAATCCACTTGAAGCAAATTGGTAAGGTGAAAAAGCTTGAAAGGTGGGTACCTCACGAATTGAGTGAAGCAAATCAACAAACGCGAGTTACTTGTGAGCGTTTGGTGGACTAGTGCTGGTGTCGTTTACTACAGCTTTCTTAAATCTGGCCAGACGATTACGGCAGATGTCTATTGTCAGCAACTGCAAACCATGATGGAAAAGCTAGCTGCTAAACAACCGAGGCTTGTTAATCGCTCTAGGCCACTGCTGCTTCATGATAACGCTAGACCACACACTGCACAACAGACGGCTACCAAATTAGAGGAGCTTCAATTGGAATGTCTAAGACATCCACCGTACTCTCCGGACCTTGCCCCAACAGATTACCATTTTTTTCGAAATTTGGATAACTTCTTGCAAAGGAAAAAATTCAACTCCGATGTGGCAGTCCAAACCGCCTTCAAAGATTTTATTGATTCCCTTCCGAATGGTTTTTTTAGTAAAGGGATCGATGAACTACCTATGAGATGGCAAAAGTGCATAGATAGCAATGGTACATACTTTGATTAAATAAATATATTATAATAAAAAAAAATCGACTTTATGTTCCTCCCATACTAAACGTCAATTTCATATGTAAGGACCTAATATTATAATGTTTTGTTAGTAATTTACTCTGAAGAATAAATTGTGGTTTTAAGTGTTACCTGAAATAAGATGGTTTTAACCAAGTTAATTTGTTTTTAATTTATTAATATTGATGTGAAATGAATTCCGTTAACACAATAATATATATTTTATTTTATTTATTTGTTTTCTTTTGTTCGAAAATTTAATATTACGTGTGGTATATGAACAAAACAAAAACATATTTTAACTTTCACAGACAAAATAATAACAAATTCTGAAAGAAGTCATTAATGAAGAGTGGCAAGTTTACTATGCAGTGGGATGTTATTAAAAATATCATTAGTGCGAGAGAAGAGTTTCGTAAACACAATAAAAAAAGAAGTTTCCAAAATGTTTGCAAATCAAAGAATTCGCAAACATCGTGAGAAGGCGGCGGAAGTCGGGGTCCTGGGGAAGAAGGTGGAAAATGGCTGCCGTCCGAAGTAATTTCGGGACATAACTAAGGCTGATAGCGAAAGGGGAAGAACCCCGCTCGCGTTACCGCGGCGGAGGGATCGATTGTGAAGTGGCTCCTGGAGTATAATGGAGGAGAGTGGAAAAATACAGATGAAAGGAAGCGGGATGTATGGGGAAAATCGAGTTAAGGACGAGTTTCACGGTCGAAAGGACGCATTTTCTTACATTCGAAAAGCGGTGAATGAAAACGGTCTGTTCATTGGTTATTTGGTAGTCCATCGTGCGTAGAGGGACTGCGGGATTTTTGTGGGGAAAAAATGCGATTTCCTCAGAAAAGGCTTGCACTTTAAAACACGGGGGAAATACGTCTTGGATATTTTACAAGGTTGCGAGTTGAGTTTTATTAAAAAAAAAAGTTTGATATTTCAAAAAGAAATGTATCAAAATGTACGCTTTTTTTAATGCATATTAAGGGGTTACACCATTTCACATTTCCCACAAATCTTTTTTTTTACTTTATCTTTTAGTTTTTAAAATAATTTGAGTTATCGTTCATTAAAAAAAGTTATAGCAGTTTGAAAATAGCGTGGTAGGTGAAATTTTTAACGGATTATATTATTATTTTGCGAATATTTCGAAACTCACGGTGGAGATGATTTCTCAAAAACTATTAGGCCGATTTAATTCAAACTTTAAACACATCTTATTTATAACATTATCTACAATTTTTAATGACCTTTTTGCTTATAACAAATTTTAACTTCGGAAAAAATGTTCAAACTGATGTCAAATGCCCAAAAAAAATTTTTCGATACGTTACGGCATAGTTGTTACATTACATCATTTAAAAAGAAAAAAAAGTAACCCATAAAAACCAAGTTTCTACAATACTCTCTTTTTCATTTTCGGTTTTCTTGTCTACCATATGCGTCGGAATCTCCATACAACTTGTACGAAAAAACCATTAAAAATTTGAAAAATCCAAAATTATAGCATAATTATTATTATTTTTTATTACTATACTCCCTTTCTCATTTTCGGGTTTCTTGTCTACCATATGCGTCGGAATCTCCAAACAACTTGTGTGAAAAGACATTAAGTATTAGAAAAATCCAAAATCATATTATAATTATTATTATTTTTTAACGAAAATTTGATAGATCTTCTTGATCGTCGCCACGCTTGCAAATTTTCAGCTCGATTGGATCACGGGAAAAAGGTTAAAAATCGATCCAAAGTTTTTTCGACGGAAAGCAAGCAAACAGACGCCACGAGTTAATATAAAGGGAGTAAACAATATAAACTTTTTCATTTCACTCAAACCCTAGCGATATGATCATCTTCACCAGCCATGCGCGTCATGGAGAATGACATTTCCGGGACAGCACGTAACTCCGCCATTTTGAAATTTTTAAAATAATTTGTTGTTTCAAAAAATATTAATTATTGTATGAATAAATGTGGAATAAACGTGTAATTTTTTTATTTGATCATATTTTTTGATTCCTAAAGGTGATTTTATCCCTATATTACAAAGCTGATAACGTATTTGTGTAAAGCAACAAAAAACGGTGTACTTCAGCATTGTGAAATTTGCACAGCTTATTCTCTATAGTTTTTTTTTGTCAATTCCAGGCTTCACTTCTATTCATTAGAGTTGGCATTAGGACCAAGAACCAACGTTCCCTCTAAGCTGCATGCGTGCGCGGCCGCCCAGCAGTTGTGACAGTCCTGCGCAGTCGTCGAAGCTGTCGCTCATTCCACAAATCATCGGGCCAATAGAATTTCAGCACGTTATTTTAAGTTTTCATTGAGTCCTTAACAAATCAAAAAAAGTTGAGAGGACTTCAAGGTTTTTTTGTCATTTGTAACTGAAATGACTTCATCCAATTTATCCTAAATTTCAACAGTAAACATCGTAGAAAATTTTAATTATTGCAATACAAATGATATCATTTGTAGAATTTGCAGCCAATCGAATTAAGGTGAATTTTCGATAGTATAAATTGTATTAAAATTTATTTATTGAAGAAAATTTATAAAACTTTTTATATTGACTTGATAACAATAAATATGAACCTTTTAGTGATTGTATAAAATAAAATATTTCAATACTTCAATATCTAGATATCAATACAATTTACAAATTGTACACGATTACAGTCGGATTAATTAGAAATTTAATAATTGAGAAAAATTAGTAAGGATGAATTGAATAATATTTTAAATAACCAGGACCTTTTGACAAACGGTCAAATTGCAATTACAAATTGTTTAAAAAAGCAACTTAAATTAAGTGACAACTTTTATTATGCAAGTCTTACAGCTGTCAAGTGTAAATACGTCATCAAACGGGTCGTTAGAGGAAATGGGGGTTTTTGACAAAATAATAATACACTATTGTCCTCGTCTCCCCGTTCATAAAGGGGAATGACCGCTAATTTATTTTCAATTGTTAGTTGTATGGTGGACATTTCTCTCGACGAAGATTAAACGGGACTCGTGGCTCGTTAAATTGTGAACGAGCTAACAATTGAAGTTACCGCGCTGCTTTTTACGACAATGTAATGAAATATTTTACAACAAATATTCTCGATTAAAAAAAAATACATATAGCAATTACACGGATCATGAAATAAATATTAGATATATAAAATATAACCCGACAATGATGACGATAAATTTATTAATGTTATAATCATGATTTTTTTTATTGAATACAAATGTATTTCGAAATTGTAATTTTAGGAGAGATACTGGAAGATGGTCCTGTTAGAAGTCTCAATAGTCGTAATTGAGTTTGTAGCCGAAGATGTATGAATGTGGATGAGGTGAGAATTTTATGTAAGGACAGAAGAGTGTGGTGCTCTATCCTCTCTGCCTGCTCCTACGGAGAAACAGAGCGATGGTAAGTAAGTAAGTTGAAGTTTTAGAAAAAAAATGTTTTTTTTTTTAAATAAAATAAACAAATACTAACTATTATCGTGAATGCCTATAATAAATATGTACGAATAGCCAGATGCTACGTGTTTTCGGTATTGCTTTATTGAATGGAAGGATAGACGCTAACTGATTAAGACTAATTTAAGCAATGTATATGTAGATTAACAAAAAAATGCTCAAAATAAGCTGTATGGATTGAGTTACGAATGAAGATTTTATAGTGAGGATGAATTTAAAAAAATAAGTAATCAAAACAATTGCAATCTGAAAACTTCATTACCTCGGACATATGCAGAGAAATCCAACGATGTATCTTGTAGTATCTTGCTCATAATGGGAAAAATTTCCAGAAATCGGAGCTCTATATGAAGGCTGTCTTCTATCATCAAAATCATGGCTGAAAACCTAAGACTGTCTTCTTCTTCTTATGGTGCCATCTCCTATCGGAGGTCGGCGAACATTGTAGCGATTATGACTTTATTAATCGCCGCACGGAAAAACTCGTCGAGTTAAACTAATGCTTCAAGTTACGCAACCATAAGATACGGCGTCTTCCTACGCTTCTTTTTCCACTTATTTTTCCCCGTTTGATGAGTCGGTTTATACTTTACTTTGGTCTTCTCATAATATGTCCGAGATACTCCAGCTCCAGCAACACGCTGGAGGATTTCATCATTCGTCCTTCTATCCACCCAGGAAACTTTCAATAGACATCTGTAGATTCACAACCAAAAAGTCTAAAATTTGCGGTTTAGTTCTTAGTTTAGTTTAAGAGATATAAGTGGCTACTGTAGTGCTATTCCAAGCCGCAGTTAATAAAATAATGGTAGCCAAAAATGACCTTTGAACGAATAGGGCACAAAAAGAAGAACACGTATAATACGAAGTGCCCCTTGGTAAATATATTGTAATTACCACGGAGAACATTTAGTGTTTACCAACGGTGTTCAATTGTTGAATTCGTATACGAAGGTGAAGGGGCGCGCATGAAATTTATTTTATGTTATATTAGATGTTTATTGGTTGCG
Source organism: Agrypnia vestita (assembly GCA_016648135.1). Lineage (NCBI taxonomy): Eukaryota > Metazoa > Arthropoda > Insecta > Trichoptera > Phryganeidae > Agrypnia > Agrypnia vestita. The sequence continues at coordinate 21,333 of JADDOH010006134.1, read as the reverse complement.
TATGTGAATATATACATTTTTTTATTAATGTTAGTTTTATCAAACATAATAATCTCGTTGTCTGTTCGTCTGTCCGTCCATCTGTCTGTCCGTAACATCCCGTATCGTCCATAATTTCATTCGAATTTACGGCTGGTTAAATTAAATGGCCGGAGATGGGGCTTGAAAACTAGCCAGCGAACCCGAACCGCTCTACGCATGCTGTTACGGCCATCTCTCCGTGGACTACCAAAAAGATATTATAAACGTATAGAAGGATACAGAAAAAAATTTAGTAACAAAAAATGTTTCGACTTGAATTTGAAATAGAGATAAGACTACAATAATTGTCTCAAAATTTTCATAATCATAAATGTCAACTGTGGGGAAATTGGTGTTGATGTTCCCAGTCAAAATGTTCAAAATTCTTATCCTGGCGGTAGCTAAATATTAAATAACGATGGACACATTTTTTATAAATATACAGGGTTATTTGAAAAATATTAATAACAGTAATATCATTTGATTTAACGTGTATTGAAACGAAGGAATTTTTCGTAATCGATATGAGTTACTGTAATGATAGTCCAACGTTTTACAAAAAATAAGTCAGAAATATTGAAAAAAAAATGCAAACTTTGATGTCGCATATCTTCTTAACTATTGATTATATATTATATATTATATATTATATATTAGGTCACAATAGCTTGAACATTTTCGACTCATAATCAAGGGAGGAATATAGTCCTGCGAGGTTATTAATGTTGTGATGATCCTGATAGATAGTAGGGCATCGCGGCCTTGATACATTTAATAATAATTTAGTATAGCTCCTGGTCCGGCACCAGAGTTAGACATCCCATGGGGTGTGTGTTGAATATATAAGGCGAAGCAAATCTATAATACAAATCATTCCATTGCAAATCAATGTAAATCATATTCTTTTCACGGCTAACGATGTAAGATGACCCTAATGTGGGTCCTACTAAATAATGAAGGTTAGCAAGTAGCAAAACGTCGCGTTCAAAATACAATATATTGGATTATCAAATATTTCATTATTCTTATATGTGAGCGCGCTCGATCGAGCGACAGGATGCAACCGGTCGACTTCAACCATATGATGTAGCGATACAGTTGTTAAAAATTAAATATTCAATATAGAAATATTACTACTACTAAAATTCAACTTTTCATATGAAATAATGTTCTATACTATCAGAAATTGTTCTATACGATAAATTAACTAAAAATACGTATTAACTGAAAATAATTAATCTGTGAAAATTGCGCTTTTGAATGCAATATTAACTAAACTATTTCTAAGATCTTGGGTTCGCATACTATATTGAAAATACCTAATGCCCTTTGCATTTACTAAGTATATTACCTAAATAGCCACAGCTATACCATCCTGTCCGTCAGGGACTAAACATAAAACATAGTTATATTTCTAAAAGTGCTACCTCTTACGCGACAAAATACCTATTGCAGTCGGGCTATGAATATGAACTATTTCCGCCTCATAATGGCGCCTGGAACCAATACTAAAAACCTCACTAGGAATAATAAATGCGACTAAATCTCGATAAATACAATATATACTATTCGTAATACGTCGTTGAATTGGCACATGATTCGTCTAATGGATGAAGGACCCCGTTGTGTATCGTAATAACTTCAAATTCTTTTATAGGAGCAGTGTGGAAACAATTGCATAATATTACGTAATAAAAACATCTAACGAACCTAATAATCTATACATTTATGTTACAATAAAATACGTTCACTAGAAAGAATTCGTGTATTAGAAATAAAACATTTTCGATTGGAGACAACCCAGTAAAATCGTTCGAACGGCGCAAAGGGAAAAATTCACACATATTAAATAACATTGAAATTAATAATCATAAACACTTTGTATTATCAAATTCTTACCTTGAATGGTTTCGTCTTAGACGTGCATGAACCTGTTCATATTAATTCCGTGAGAAAATAATACATATATTTGCTATTTACGAAATACGACATTTTTGAAGCGAAACTTCTTTATAAAATAAGTAGATAAGGTCTCGGGGATGGTTTGTTCGAAAGGATTCTACAACAGCCCGTGAGTTTATATGAAATAATAGTTTCTTTGAATGCTAAATTTTGGTTTTTTAAACCCTCAGCATCTCTGCTGAGAGGGGTAGAGGCTCCGCGCCCGCCTAAACCCGGTGGCCGACTTCCTAAGTGACTAAACGGCCCCCCTTGTTCCTCCGGAACTTACTGCATCCCGAGACTCTATCTCTTCTTTACGAGATGTGATCCTGTGACGCCTCTCTTTTAGGCTTATGATTGAGATGTACGTACTCTTTTGGTACGAGTTTCTGATGATGGGTGTTGTCTTGAGGCGCCTTTCTTTTAGGCCGGTGTTTGAAGAATCATGTACTCTTTTGGTACGAATTGATGACGACATTAGCCTCCTTTGCGGGCATAGTCAGCGATGTTACAAATTATTGTGCAATCTCATTATGCCTTTTCAGAGCGGCGTCCCACGATTCTGCATCTTGCAACATTTACTTTGGACAAATGTTAGAGTGTTAGTAACATATTTATAATATCCCAGCTATTCCATATGAGTGAATGATTTTAATATTTATTCTGGCCCTGTCTTTCTTACAGAGGACGAAATAGAAGTTAACGTTTTCTATCAAGGTTTTACAGCATTCAAGCATGGAAATCCTTCCAAAGACAAAGGGAACCTTTTTGTGGGTTTAAGTAGTTTGCGCCAGATGAGGTTAGGTGGTCGGTTTATTGACGACCCCGAGCAACAAGGAGGACCCCGCCTTTAAGGGGCCCTGCAGGGGCTTGTGCGGGTTCCACGCCCAAGTGCCGGCAATCATCCACCCCTCAGCCAGCTAGGCTAACACAAACCAGATATCCCCAATCTTTAGTTAGATTTCCCCATTCTGTCCTTTACTCGTCATTCTGAAGCTACTTGTTAAGCTAGATGTACCGAGGTACTCAAATCATAAAGAGTTAACTGAAGACCGGATTGCGCAATACTTATGCAATACAGTAATTATTATAATGCTACTAAGTAATTCATATAGAAATCCGTGTATTCAAATTTTAGCATAAACGGTATGAAATTCGCTTTGCATAAAAATACACCCGTTTGGAACGGAATTCTTGTACGATTTGAACCAATATCACACAAGCAATCGTGATATTTAATTACACATAATTATTCCGAACTCAAATATTCCCAAAATAAATACATTTCGATAGTGAAAATAATTAACCGTAATAGATAATATGAATATGATCCTTATCTGTTACTCTTTGTGGCGGAATCCTCCTTCTGGTGCTGCGGGATGGTGGAATCTCTATACTTCGCCGCTGCAAGACCCGCTTTCTCTCAAGCTGGCAGCTCCTTTGCTCGCAACTGATGATCTGGAACTCGGGGCTCCGTCGGTAGTCTGTTGGGCAGCGCTCCCGCTCGCAAGTCTGGTCTCGAACTGAAGGGGGCTGAGTACATCGTGTTCGCTCCTTTTATAGTAATGATTTCACCATACCTCTGAAATCCACGCTAGTGCAGTGACTCATCCTATGCGCGATGACCTCACCGCCGGCGCTCGCCATTGGCCGGATTCAGCCATCAGGACGGTCGCCTCCGGCTCAACCCGTCGAAGGCAAAGCGCGCCTGTGATTGGTCCGTTTCGTTAAAATAATAGTTAAGCACCCGCTACACGCGAGACTTACTGTTCTGATTCATAAATAATAAAGGCTCGTTCGCACCTACTCACAAGGTCGAGTCTATTAGGATTGGCAAACGATATTAATTTAACACAGAATTATATCTATGGTATAATAAAGATCTAAGAAATATTACTTGTATAGCTGAATATTCAATATTTTGTTAGCCTCTTGTAATACATAGAATCTTAAGAAGAAATATATCAGGCTTTTACTTTTAAACGATTCCAAACAGAAGAAATATATTTTTGATGTCCATACTTGACTTTTTTGAATATTATTATTTTAAGATTTTCTAAATTTATTAAATCTATCTCTATGTCGACCATCACAATGTTTTCCAAATAACCCTGTATATGTTTCTAAAAAAACTAAATACATCTCAAAAATGTAAGAAATAATAATAAAACTTAAAGATTAATTTAGGAAAAAATATATATTTACTTTTTCTACAAAATCTAATTGTAGCTCTTGAAGGACACGTTTGGGGTGTATTCCATTTGCCGGGAGATAAGTACTGGTCCACACCTGTCTTGTTCCAATTTTCCGCCCCTCTGGACAATTTTTTGTACAGCCTCCCCTTTCCAAGATCCATCTCCGAAGATCAACTCTCAACTCAGCTGTTTAAGTGACAGATTGGTGGGGTAATGGAGAAATTACCAGAATCATTTGAAAAAATCTGCTATACTTTTTGAATCAAATGTTAACTGCTGATTGATTAGCGAGGAAAAGGTGTCGTTCTATATCGAATAAAATATCGAAAAATAAATGTAATATACAAAGATCAATTAAAGTCTTAAAAAAATAATTCCCGCCTTAATAAAATATGTAATTCTCTACGTAACAATGTTCACCGTTACCGCTACTAGATGGCGCTATTTACGCGCTAGTTCAAACATACATTTAAATTGGTATTTTAGCAATTAGAGATCGTAGGTCATTTGGATTAACAGAAACGATGAGTTCATATAATTAAAAAATTATTAATATATTAAAATATATCATAATTTAAAATAAAACTAAGGACGTAAAATAAACCAATGTTTATCAATTCAAAATTTTTAGGCGCCAACATTCTAGTGAATTCTGATAATTTTATTTTTTTAAATTCATTTAATTTATAATATATACAATATTTTATTACAAAGATACCTTGAAAATATTTAAAATTCATTTTTTTGTATGTATATACCTCACCAAAAAGATTCTTGTGTGTGGTGAGGAATAACCACTTACAATCATATAGATAGGTAATCTAATTTATTAGACAATAATCAAGGTAATATATTATTTATCTAATATATCAAAAATCTTAATTAATAATACAATACAATAACATCATACAGTCAAGTAAATAACAATGTAGAATAAGTAGCCAAAAGAAATAAAATATTAGATATATATTATAACATGTACACTATCTCCAAATAAACAGTATTATTTATCAAAATATTTTATTCTAACCCCATAGCCATAGCATATATTAAAAATAGCCTCAATAAAAAACTAATATCTAAAATTGCGATCTTTTTCGAAAACATTATCAAACCACATATCATTCTATTGAATATTAGGTTTTCAATGTTAGTTTTACGAATTAATATATGTGTGTACCAATGCGAACAATTAAATTCGACAGTAATTAGCTTTATGTATGACACAAAAAAAAAATACTGTAATCGTGTTACTTTTATCAAAATATTTTATTTAGTAGGTTCCAGCTACATTTACGTTGTATTTTAACTTTTTTTTTAAACATCCTGTATAAAACAAAATGTGTTAATAAATACTGCACCAAACATTATGTAATAACTTAAGAATTGTGCTATATCTCTAGATAATCTATGAAACGAATCTCTGATTACAACATCAAAAATATTGATGAGGTTTCTCATACATCTTTACATACGAAAAAATATTTCGTGTTTTGTGTTAAACGATTTCCGCTATATATCAACTTAAGTTATAAAAATTAGGATTACCGTTTAAATTCAATTAAATGCCATAAAATTAATGGCATTTACTTTGTGGTGCAACATGATTATTTTAATTTTAACTAAATTTAACTTTGTAATGCACACACGTTGAGTTAATCTTAACACTACTATAGTTTTGAGAGTACTATAGTTTTACCTTTCATCTTCAGGTATAATTTATAACTAAACTAAATACAGAAATCATGTCATCTTATTTGAGTAGAGAATTCGCCAACCATATGATTCATACCAACCATTCTTTCGATAATCACAGCTTAAAACTATTTCACTCGGTTCCTCACAAATGATTGATAATGAATACTTTGGAAACCGTTGAAATCCAAAAGAACTGATAAAATACTCAACATCACACTCTCACAAATGTCTCCACTTCTCAGCTCTTCCCCCTGAAGGCCACACAAAAAATCAACCCCACTGCTCCGCGACCCGTTAGGCCTAAAACGAACTAGCGGCGTGGTGCGGCGTGCCGTTGCGGCAGGCCGCACTTGGATTTTTACACGGAACCGCATGATATCGACGCATAGACTTGCGGCTACCCGTAAACCGCTCCGGTTGTCTTGCGATTGTAGCGGGTCACACTGGTTGAATGATGCGGCGCGCCGCATCCCCTCCACGCACTCGGCGCGGTTAGCCGCAATCGCTGCTCGCTTCCCGCCCCACTCAGTCGTTAGACACTGTACGCAGGGCGCGCTTGTGTTTAAATATTGTTTTGATAATAATTATTCGTACGATTTTACTGATATCTTAGTGTATCTAAAGAACTTATCTTCAAATTTCTTTAGTTCTGAAATAAAAATATTAAACTCTCTGTTGTCATGTCGTGTCTCCAGTAGAGGGTGTATCAAAAATCTATGTTTATTTTTACGACGACTTTTTCCACTATAATATAAATAAATAACTGCAGCAACTTCTTCGACGTCCATCATGTCCAATATTTCTAGAAGCACTGACGATTGCGGCGGACCGCAATAGAACGATACGATTAGCCGGAATACGGCGTGCCGTTGCGGCAACCGTATATATTGCGGCCTGCCGCCACGGTACGCCGCACCACGGCCAGCCGCTAGTGCGTTTTAGGCCTTACTATACTCAAATAAGATAACATATTTTCTGTATTTAGATTAGTTATTAATTACACTTGATGAAACTATAGTAGTGTTAAATTTAACTCAACGCGTGTGCATTACAAAGTGCAATTTAGTTTTGATTAAAATTAACATTTTGAATAATTTAATTTTCGGAGATAAAATATGAGTGACAGTACTTGAGACGGTGAATGTAAGTGCGATGAGCTGATAAACTCAAAGGATGGATAGTGCTCATTGGAAATGAATCTACGTCGAACAAAGAGCCTTTGAAAATGTCGTGTGATTCCCCTTAAGCCGGCCTCCACTCACTTTTCCACTTTTGGGGTCCATCGCCTCAGCGGCCATATTGCACAGCGCAAGAGAAGAGATTGATTACTTATTTTAACAAAATTTATAATAATAAAAATAGAAATCATTGAAAAAAGCAGAGTAAAGAATGAAGACATTCGAATGAATATAAAGCTGATCTTAGCATAATTAATAATACTAAAAATGGGTCGCTCAGATGGGCATGTTCAGCGAACAAATGAGGGAAGAATGATGAGAAAGAGATATAGCGAGGACAACTTAATCTTAACTAGATACTGGACGATGGTCCCGGAGGAAGCCTCAACAATCGTCGTGCTTGAATACAAATGTGGATAAGGTGAGAGTTGTTAGGACAGAAGAGTGTGGCGCTCTATCCTCTCTTAGTACCCCCCATGGGAAATGGCGTAAGTAATTAAGTACAGTCACTTTGTGGTGTAACAAGTAATTACTTCTCGGAATCTTCAAAAAAAAATTCTCTAAAAAATAACTTTTCGGAATTTCTAATCGCATAATAAAAATTAAACATTTATTCTTATAATATAGACATGTTAGCTTTAAATTACAACTATTCGATTCGGTTACCTATAAATTTTTAAAACTTTTAAGGAATTTTTATATATGATACACATCAAAAAATTCCTAAAACACCAGTGAATGACGTCACATTACCTTTCTCTTCAGCCGTACTCTCCATATTCTCTTTAAGAATTAAAAAACCCTCCTCCTTTCATACTTCGCCCCTTTACCTGAATAGGTTGAAAGCACTCTATTTAGCTTAGTAATTAATTTAAATCTCGTGATGAGAGGGACTACTCATCTCCAAACTATAGTAATGATAAAATAACTCAACGTATGTTTTTTACAAAGTTAATATTACTTAAAATTAAATTAACGCTCTTTTTTTACTAAATACTCTAAAATAAATATTTTAACATTTCTAGTAAATGACTAACATCCAGACTGGATCATAAAAGGAAAATTTATTTATTAATATGCGACTTGTCTTACGTATCGAAGTGAAGTGTGGAATCGACAAAATAAGTACGAAAGTAGACTGAATGGCGCCTGTATAAAAATCCTTGACGATAAAGCACAAAATTAGAAGTTAATATCACATAATTGATAAGTATTACGCTGGCTGTAGCGTAGGTAGTAGATAAAATAAAAACTTGTGTCTGTGTTAAAATAGCCAGTTTTATCGGGCTATTAGATGATGTAATTTCTTTAAATTATAAAATAATCTTCTTCTTCTTTTTCTACCCCTTATCCTATTGACCGGAATCTCTGCACCGCATAGGTGGTTCCAACTCCTCCTATCTTGAGTTTCGCTCTCCACGTCAGCCCAATTTATATAGTTTCAACTTCGCTTCGCAGCAGTCCTCCAACATTTCCGCCAGATCCTCCTAGGATATCTCCTTGGTTATTTCAGATATTCTACTTTGGCAGTCTGTCTGCTGGCATCCGCAAGGTATGTCCCACCCACCGTAACTGTAATTTCTCGATAAATGTCAATAAGGTTTCCACTTCGAGACATTCTCTTATTTGCGTATTTTTGATTCTGTCCCTTCTGGTAACTCCTACTATTCCTCGTAGAAATCCCATCTCAGCGACCTGTAGCCTTCAGCGGGTTCTTTCGGTCAAGATCCAGAACTCGTGGGCATACACTAGGGTTGGCCTGAAAACTGCTTTGAATACTGCCAACTTTACGCGCTGGATGAGCTCCGCTTTTCTAATGTATGGAATAATACAGGGATCATGCTACCTGGCTTGCGGGTTCTATCCTCCTATCCAATTCACTTTCTTGCTTTCCATCCTGGAATGTTATTATACCGAGTTATTTGAAACTGTTCACCAGTTTTAGATGTATATTCTGGCACGTTATGTTACATTGCTCTTCGCTTCTGCCAATCACCACCACAATCAAAAATAATGAATATACTCGTACACGTATATTGAAAATTCTGTTAAACATCTTCAAACGGTTAATGATCTGTTTTAGTTTTCGTATTCAATTCAATTAGAAATATTAGACAGCGATGTATCAGATAAAACATTACCCAAGTGAATCATATATTGGATGCATTTAAGAATAATTTTCGTATTATTGAAATATTTCTAAGTTATGTGAAGTGTTTTGATGTGTTATCGGAGCTAAAAACATAATTAAAAATACAATCCAAATTTGGAATTGTATTTTAATTTTAAATATATAGAGAGAACTCTTGTCAAAGTTATAGGAGAATCCCGCTTCAGAAAACACCTTTCGAGACATTGTACAGATCAATATCCAAAATGATATAGTTTAGTATAGCGATAGCTATTCCTACGGGTATAACCATCAGCATATTGTTCCTCTATATTGGAATGCAAAACAATCTATTTTAACGCTATCTGAATTAATTATCAAGAACATACAATTCTTCGCATAATTTCAGGATAGACGATCATTTTGCGTAGCAATCGAAAAAATTCGTATTCAGATACACATTCCTTCTAGTCTCTATAATATTGTAACCAAGCGTACCCTGGAGAAATTCGGTTGGGTAGAGCTAAGAGTTATCTAAGAAAACAGAAGTTTGCATTACAAAGGTTAAACTATTTTAAATTAAAATCTTCATTAATTTAGATAAATTATAGATTTTTTCATCTCACAAATTAAAATCTTCATTAATTTAGATAAATTATAAATTTTCTAATCTCACAGAGGCGAAGCTATTTATATGGAGAAGTACGTATGGAAGTCTTTTTTGTGCGCTTATAGTACTAACGACCTGTCATTGACTGATTTAAGTGATCATTTTACTCAATGTAATATGTTCACCATTGATTAACCATATATCTATCATATATGTAAATAACTTCGTCTTAATCTGGTGATAAAATCCAGAAATCTTGTTTTCAAAATTTTGAACGCACTAAAAAAATAGCTAATCATATATGTAACAGAGGATATTTTTAATATAAAGACTTTAGTTTACCCTGCAGAATGAACAGTGGTTCGATACCGGTTGGTTGTACCAAAAATAAAGTGGTTTAAACCAAGAAAATTCTCGTTTAAAATAATCATGTGTACAAAATAACTGCCATATAAATCAATAGCGTATCATTTACTCGCTACTAAAAAAGGGAATTGTTTCAAGCTATTTTTTTAGTCACAAATAAATAAAAAAGGTCCCTTAGCGGAAAACCCCGTGTGTCACCATCAGAAACGACAGCATCTGCCAAGGATCTATCCATCTACTTTGCAGTTCGGATTGCTTTCTTTGTGTTACCTACCCTTATATCGTCCCTTGTCCCCTGTCAAAGGAAAACTCAAAGTTAATAATAGTAAACCATTGTCAATAAATGAGTGTCAATACTTCATTTATTTTTCCACTTGATTACAAGTATTGTACATTTGAATATTATGAATAAATATTTGAGTGAATATAATCAAACAAAATATATATCAAAGGAAATGGTGCCGTCAAAAATAAATTATAAAACAGAATAATATGGGACGTACCAAATGTAATATTTTTGATATATACATATACATATTATGTATTTATCATCATCAAATAAGGCGCATGACTTTTTCCTAAGCATATATTTTGAAAAGAAACCGAAATAAGAGATATATATCGTACTATCCCTATCAAAATAATTAACATTATTCAGATTAAAATATTTCATAATATTCTGCCACACAAATATTTAATCATGATTTTTTTTCCAAATACATGTTTAAATAAAAGTCATGCTTCTTGTTCTTACTGCATGCCTTTGATACACACAGATGTCCCAAAAATTTTCTGGCAGGCTAACTCCCGTCTGACCAGAATATCAAAAAATGACCTAAGTAAGAAAGTTAGTTTTAGAGACTTTGGCTATTGGCACTTTAATGAATTTCGTGGATCACATGTGCAGAGACTGGACGTGATGGTAATGTAGTTAGTTGTTTTTCATTTTACTTAGTCCACGACACATATACCTTCACTCGGTCGCCTAGTATAAACATACATAAATACAAAATGTGACCTCATAACCAGAATTTTATGCGTAAAACAAGCCCGTGAAAAATCACGTGACACATGATATTTATGTGTATATTCCTAATTAATTTTTCAGACTATAAACAATTAATAATTTCAAAAGCTTGCACACTCAGATCGTGACTTTGGGAGGCAAATGAAAACACTGTAAATTATTTTTTAAATCCTCTTCTTCTTCTTCTCCTTCAGCCTTCATCTCTCCACTGCTGGATATAGGCCTCTTCCATACCCTTCCATCCTTCCTTGTCCTTTATCTAATTGTAGCCGTTTCTTTCCCCCCATAGCGACTATATCGTCGGCCCATCTATTTTGAGGTCTTCCGATGCCTCTTTTATTCTCCCAAGGTCTCCATTTCAGAACTCTGGGAGACCATCTTGTAGCATTCTGCCTTGCAACATGTCCTGCCCATTGCCATTTTAGCTTCTCTACACTATCCATGATATCCATTACTCTAGTCCTGCGTCTAATTTCGTCATTTCTAATTCTATCTCTTAGGCTTATTTATTAAATAGTAATTGATTAATTATTAAATGGACAAAGTCGCTTTGCGCGAATTAAAGTAATACCTTGTTCTTATGTCTATGAATACTTTATTATCGCTTAGACTATTTTATTTAATATTTACTAGAGCATTCCCACCAAATCTCGCCCACAGTAGTCGCATTTACATATTTATTTCACCACTTTCGTATGAACTCGCTCATTATTTCGCTCGATATGTGACGCTCCAAAATTCTACGACTGGGCACTCCAGCCGTCGTCTCGCGCGTACTTCGCACGGATCGATATGTCAAAATAAACTCTCCCGCGCAGATTTTGATCCCGCTTTTAATACGCGATACGGTGATTTTTCAAACTCTCGAGAAGATTATTTTCCTATCTAGTGTTTAGGAAAAGGTTCCCGTCCAGGCGTCTCCCGAATGTCGTAGATAGCCCTAGATCGCTGTAAGCCATTCTCGATCCTTCCATATCATTGTGACATATAACAATGAATTTGTACAGTGCGTAATTCCTTATGCTTACCATTTCATTACAATATTGCAGCAATATATTATTTCTGGCTAATGAAGAAGAATTGAAAAAATTAACAATACTCCAAAATAAGGCATTAAGAATTATATTAAAAAGAATTCGTTACACAAGAATCAAAGTGATACTAAAAAGCTTCTAGATTTAATTAAATTTAATGTACTTTTATTTATATATGAAATTATTAAGTGATACAACAAAACTTTGAGTTATTATGAAAAATAAAAAATAAATCATCATGAACATGACCACTGTTCAAGAAGAAAAGATGAAATAAGATTCCGAAAGAAAAAAGATCGTGAACTTCTATCATAAATAGGAGAATGAAATTATAAATGAAACTACCAGGGGATATTGGGGACGAAAACAATATAACGACGTTTATGAAAAAACTAAAAAAAATACGTAATACTTACTTTTGAATAAAAATTTAATTTTCTTACATCTAATGCCAAAATATATATACTAGGAAATATACAAATGATTGTTTTAACCTACTTTAAGAACAAATAAAAAAATGAAAATAAATACTATGGGAAATCCATGAAAGAAAAAAAAAATCTCCCGAAAATATTCGATCGAAATTTAGCGCGACTGTTTTTTATATAGATACAATGATAAATTAACTTACATTAATTATAACAATATTTATTTTTAGGGTAGTATTATCGGTGGGATTCGAGTTGCGCAAGCGAGATTATCGTCAGGATAGTGTGAGGATTTGCACTTCACCGCGTAATTGTTCTGTTGTGAATTGATGTATCCATCGAGGCGGAAATACGTTGAACCAAATACAGTCGAACAAACCGTTTACGAATCATTTTATAAGATAAACATATCTCGCTGTTTATTTGTCAGGAGTTGTTCATTATTGACATTAAGCTATAATTATTTATTTAAACAATGTTTGATCAACTGTTTTCTTCGAATCACAATCTATATCAATATGTAAAGTAGTAAAGTTTGTAAGGTTGTAAGTTTGGATGTAGTAGGTAATCTCCGAAACTACTTATCCGATTTCAAAAATTCTTTCATGTGTATATAGAATGGATTTTCAGAGTGGACATAGGTTATATAACATTAGAAGGGCTTTTCGTGGTGACCTATTTTACAACTAATGTCGACGTAAAATGGTCTTTTACGAACGCTGCCTTAATGCTAAGAGACACATATTTAAATACTTTTTGTAGAGAAGTTGTAGAACTGAAAAAGTTCTATAAAAAATTCCGCGATGATGAATATCTATATGTTGAGTTTAATATACAAATTGATAAAAAATGACTTCTAAACAAAATTAACTTTTCAATTTAAGTTTTGCTTAATAAAAGTTGTGAAATATTTTTATAATTTTTTGTGGGGAAAGCACTTGATAACTTTCCAGCGCCTCGCAGCACCGATTCGCAATCATATTATTCAGGGGAGCAAATCGACAAAAAGTCGCGATGCTTTTGATTTTGACATAAATAAATACGCGACACAGCAATGTACATGCTTCTACAACCCGTCAAGAAAAGATCTTTTATTTACCCTGGGCCATCGGATTGTCTTGTTTATCTTTCGCGTCTGCTATTGTTGGTCCATCTATAAGTCTCATCTCAGGAGTACTTTTCCAGACATTTTAGGAGACTGGAAACACCGACGAAACCTTTTACGACAAACTTTAATATAACAAATATGTTTGGTTCTTGTAATATCGCACCCAAAGAACAATATCGCCACAATCCCAACTTTTACGATCTGAATAAATCGCATTAGAAGTTTTCAAATTTAAAAAAAAAATGTTTATAGCGTTAACTTTGTGGTTGGACATAATTATTAATTTTAATTAATTAAACAACTTTGTAAAACCACTTAACTAGTGACTAGAAATGTGGTAGTCTTATTTATTTATACAGAAGATACATAATAATGTTTTTTATAAGTTGATTCTGTGTTATAACATTTTAAAGACCTTATACTCCCCATAATATGAGCCAAAGCCCGAGCTTATGGGAGCTTTATATTATAGCATACAGCTTTATATTATTATAAATAGTTATCAGGCAATTGATTTGGCATTCACAGCTAAAATCCGTCATTTTTTGGTTTTTGGCGATGTTAAGCTAAGAATACGATATGTGCTCTAGAGTGTCATTTTTTTTTACTTTCGAATTTTTATATTTAATATTACTTAAAAGTTGCATTTTCATGTGTAACTCATGTTAGGTATGATGTAATAGGTACGTCGTTTACAGTTATTATTAAAAATGGTGCTGGCATTTTCATAAAAACTGCTATTTGTTGAATTTACACTTTACATTTGTAATTGAATACTACTGTTCTAAGACTGACATAGCCAAAATTAGAATTATATCTTATTTATTTTCATTTTGACAGTTGGTTATCGTTAAATGGGTACCTACCCTTGTTCGGACAATCTCAGTTTTTTTGAGTAGTTGAACAAAATTTCGTTGTCTATCTGTCTGTCTGTCCGTCTGTCTGCCTGTCTATTCGTCCGCAACTTCGTGTAAGGTCCGTTATTTCGCTCAAATTCATGGCAAAAAAACAAATCAAACGCCCGGAGACGGGACTTGAATCTCCGCCGCCTCTCCGTGGACCTTCAAAAATATGCTATAAATATATGCTAGGACTTACTTAGCAAAGGTGCAAACCAATGCTCCGTCATTTTTTATGGGTTAAACACAAAATTTTCAGCAATTTTTTATTTTTTAACGAATATATATATAATCTGATAATAATAATAAATAAATAGAAAAATAACATTTCATCGCTTCCGAAAAATCAACAAAAACCAATATTTTTACAATATTTGCCTAAAGTACCTTTACAGAAATCGCAACAATTTTTGCTTCTCTGTCTATAAATGCATGCAACTTCTGATAACTATTTCGTTAAAAAATAAAATTCCCTTTTTTCGCCGTACAAAGTGGCACACCCTAATGTGCATTTTACAGAAAAAGTTGAGAATTTTTCGTCCACTTTTCTTTTGCAATTTCAGAAACATTCTAGTTTCTGAATTTTCCAAAAAAAACTATTACATTTTTCATTTTCTATTATCAAGCCCTGCTCCATTTTTACGATCGTATTAATCGCACCGCGAAAATAAAGTATACTTATCTGTGACAGTTTATTTTGGGTGTCCCTTATTTGCCATAAGTTTAAATCTCATAAGCCTACCGCAGATCCCAAACTTCTGATAGAATCTGTATATTTATGCTAAACGTTTCCAACGATAAAGGAAAGCACAAGGATTTTTTTCGAAAGTTAGAAAAACCACGGAAGTAGTGAATTATGAAATGATTGAATAGTCTAGCGCTAAGATACATCACTTAGTAAGCAAATAGCTGGGGATTGAACCTCGTTCCAAAGAAGCTCAAAGATGGTCCTTCTTTGCACCACACTCCGTGTAAAATGACTTATGTCTCCCAGAAGCCGTCACTTTCGTACGTTCCGTGTTTTCCAGATATTCACATGCGACCTGGATTTCTTGATCGAATCACTTCAATGCAAATCGCAATGTCGTATAAGTTTGATTTTCCGAATTTTAAACCTCCGCGATTTATTGCAGCGATAAAAGGTGAACTTTTTTAAACTGTCAAATTTATGTAATATTTCGTTTGTTTTTAAAAAACATTATTTTTACAAATGAAGAGCCAAAAATTCACATTTCTAAGAAAAATGTCATTTTACTTCGATATATAAATTTTCCAAATTTGTATATATACTAATAAATAAAAAAACGTCACAAGGCTTAATTTTTCACTATGATTTCTTTATTTTTTTATTAAGGATAATTAATTTTAGCGTAATATTTGAAATCCTAGGTCCTACGAAATCCACTGCCTAGGTACACTGTTGGGGTCAACTATTCTCGTTCTCAGGCCGTATCTTCTTCGGTTCTGGGTATCTGTTTCATCCAGGCCACTTCTCTGAAGGATTTTGGAGCATTGAGTTATCCAGGAGTTCTTTGGTCTTCTTCTGGATGACCGTCGATGAAGCTCCATAGGTCTCCGTCGTATGTGCCCATACCATCTCAACAGTCGCTCCTCCAGCTTACTTTTTATGTCCGTGACACCCAGGTAACCACTTTTAATCTTATATTTTAGGGTTATTCCTTCGGACAATTCCTTCGCCGCCATTCTTTGACCGAATCCTCATTTCTACTGTTTCGAGTTGCCTGGAGTAGAAGTTGTACATAGTCTAGCATTCGGAGCTATACTTTATCGCATGTCTAATAAGAGTCTAGTATACCTTTCCTTAAAGTTTTACAGACATTTTCGGGTTTCACAAGATTCCTGTTACGGATCTTAATTTAATCCATCCCTCACCTATTCTATGATATTTGAAATAAGTGTAAAATATTTATAGTTAAAACAATAAATATTTTACTTATTACCTCTCCAAGATAGAAGAACTGCTCGTATTTAGAGAGGGATGATTATTTTCAATTATTTATTTCAACTTACTCTAGCATATTGAATAACCACAGAAATTTCAAAAAATGTATTTTTTATTATATATTTATTTAATAGTACAATACAAAAATAATATTTTTCCAAAATTTTAAGTCAATCGGAGTAAAACTATAGTCTTTTGGAAATTCTATTGGAGAAGAACCTACAATTTCATACGATTTACTGTTAGTTACTTCTGGGTAATTCTGCATAAGGATTACCAAAAAGTACTGTCGCAATACTTGAAGACCAGGATGAGTTATAACACAAACTTTTGGGTGCACAGTTCACAACTTCTGGCCTCTACGCATGTACTACTGGCACAAATTTTCATCTTTACTCTTTAAAACGAGACAAAGATGGCGGTGCTATACCTATCTATTTTAGCCGAGTTATTGAAGTTTTGCTTTCAACAGAAATGGTCACTCATTTGGGCGCAATCACATCCGGTACTGATAAACTTTTATTTTCCTCAGGAAAAAAAAAGTTATGAATTTTATTGAGAAGATTTTTCTGGCTAAGACAAGAGTTTAGATTGCGTATTATTATTTATACATATCCTCATCCATATATAGGCAACTTTACTTGTACATTTTTTAAATAATTTTTTTTGAACAAGAGAAAACCGAATCACAAAAAATGTATCCTCTTCGCTAGATTTACAACGGAGTAATATAATATAATTTTATATTTTACCCAAGTATGTAGTCCCTTTTATTACGGACTGATATAATTTTAAAGTGACTTGAACAAACCAATCTATATTACGTTGACGTTGTAGGTTTACTACCTTCTGAGGGTGGTTCGATAACAATTTACGACCATACTAATAAAAACAGCAGTCTCCTTTTTGTTTAGACCACCAGTTCGGTGCACGTGGGGTGGGTAGTTGTGTTTACGTAAGTGGAAATTAAATTGGTATCTTATGGCAGCATACAACCTGCATTTTATGGGTCGATTTAGCTGTTATTTATGGATGACAGTGTATCATGCTTTCCAGGTTTTGCGTGCTTGTTTCGGTGATGTAGACATTTACTTAAAGTGATTTTCAATAGAATACTTTTGGTAGAGACAGATTTATTGTTTTAAGCCAAATTAAGTTCCATGATTGCAAGTTGAGCTTCATTTCAAAAAATTGAAATTCAATAAATAATCAACATTTGAAATTGAAAAAAATTGAAATTCAATAAATAACCAACATAAATGTTTATTGGCCGAAGGTTATGACATGTATTTTTTACATAACGAACATCAGTTTATGTGTTTTGATTAGTTACAGTTAAAAGGGACTTACCACATACCTAGGGCTGAATTATAAGCAATAGCTCCCATATCAGCCCTACATTTTCGTCACCCAATTCTGCATTTTTTATGCTAAAGTGGTCATCCTACCCACGCCCACTTAAACTTATATGAGTGCAATCGGCGCGGAGAGACGTCTACACAAAACCGCTTTGCTGTCAACAATAGTAACCAATACAATAAATAGAATAAGACATTATTTACATATATGTGAGAAAATAAAAATTAAACCAAAGAAAATGAGGTGAATATATATAACCAAGTGTATGAAATGAAAATGAGCACAAAATTGCACCGTAGAGATTATCTAGAGATCATACATTTTACAATTTTACTATTTTATATCTAACCACATTGTTTCAGTAATTTATATTAAAAATATATTTTATAATGTGCGTTAGCATATATATTTGTCATGACGAATATTTTAAAATGCCTACCAAAGGAAACAGGGTAATGTTAGCCACTTTCCACATGACAAGTTAAATAATATTATATCCAAATTTATCCTAAGTCGTCACATTCCACCAAATAAACTATATGGTAAGGTTACGTTCTTCTGAAATGTGAGAACAAATAAATATAATTCAAATTTTATTTTATTAATTGTCGTATCGTATCATTATCATATTTTGCCGCGTTCATATTGTTTTAATTTAATAAATACCAATACTTATATAACACGAAGATACCCAATGGTACAGTAATACGATAAAACTTTTTTATAAAGAAAGTTATACGTTAGTCGCGGTTTATAAACTAATATTTACGCGGTTGTATATTATTTTTATAACATTAATTTTTAAGTACACACATTCATTCTTCATTTTTAATTTTTATAGACATCTAATAACACATTTTCATTCATCTGTACATGAAACAGTTCTGTGATAATCTTATTTTATTTATATTCAAGACATCTTGAAATATTTTGGAGTTCGTTTATTAAAAAAATTAAATATACCTTAACACGAAAACATAGTACACTAATTTTCTTTTGATTGGAATACAATTAATCTCTTCTCTCATTTAATTTATTTCTGTATCTTTGCCTTTACCTAGAATGGGTCTCAATTTATTTTGAATAACTTCTAACATCTTCAGGTTTCCTTCATTAACCAAATTTGAGATCGTATTCTAAATGTGGAGCCACAAAGGTTTTGTAAGCGAGTTCTGCAATATTTTCATTTATTTTGTTCCTCAATCTTCCAAGAAAAATATTTATTTTTAACCTGTATTAAAACTTACTCAAAATTTGCTGTACCAAAATTTGAACAAAGTATTTAGGTTGTTTGAAACTTAATTATCACTTTACAATGTTAAATTCTTTGAATATCAATATCATAAAAACTGATCGATATCGTTTTAATAGGAGGTATTTCCAAAATTAAATAATCTTTCCATCATACAATTATATCATATTTCATCCAATATATCACATTACAACAAACGAAAAAACAAAAAACGTCTTTTAAAATTAAATTCTGGCGCGAAAAGGTATTCCGAGCACTCTGTTGAGTATTGCCAAATTTTTCATCATTTTGATTTTAATCAAATAAGATCAAATAAATTGTTTCAAGTTATCTAATTAATTATCTGGAAAAAGAACGGTATGTTACACTTTATTTTTTTGTAAATTATTTTTACAATGTAAACGATCTTCCTATCTGAGCATGAACTTTTTCTCTTGTACAGAAGAAGCATGTTGATTTATTCAAATATAAGAAAATGTTTTATATATTAGTATGTAACCACTAAAAATTACTTTTTTGTCTACCGGTTTCGAGACGTAACCCATTTCTTCATTAGAACAACTACTACACAGCATGTAAATATCACTACTCACCACAACCATAGTATACAATTTACCATAGTTACACACCAATACCCTCACAAAATACTCTTCACATGCGTACTACTGTAACTAAAGGCTAATGTGCACTTGTTTCTTATCAAAAAGGATTAAGAATTTGAGTATAGAAGAGAGGGAGACAGGGTGGGTTCTATAGGTGTTGACAAATCGTGATTTACGTGATGATTTTAATTAGTCGAATCATCTCTTAGAGTCCAATCGTAAATTTGAAATAAAAACAGGAGTAAAAATATTAAAGACTAATAATAAAGGGTTAAAACTTAATTAAGGTAACTTAGTAAGGCCATAATAAATAACACTCCTCTGATTAATAATACAATAAATTTCCACTACAATCCTGTTTAATTTAAAATTATCAGGTAAAACCCAAGATTTGTCAATACCCCCATAGACCCCACCCCGTCACCCTCTTTCCTCTACTCAAATTTTTGATCCTTTTTGATAAGAAACTTAGTGCATTTGATTAGCCTTTAGTTAAAGTAACACGCATGTGAAGAGTATTTTGTGAATGTGTTGGTGTGTAAATAATACCATGGTTGTGGTGTGTAGTGTTATTTACATGCTACTGGAATGGTTGTTCTGACGAAGAGACGGGTAACGTTTCGAAACCGGTAGACAAAAAAAAGATTTTTTAGTGGTTATTTGTTATATATTAGGTCCTTACATATGAAATTGGTGTTTTGCCGTACTGGCAAATTTGATCTCAAATATCTTCTCTTTGGTTAAGAATTCCAAATCCAAATTTATACAGCTATTTACTCATGTATTTGTGTTTTGAAAATTATAATTCATTTGTTTTTTCCTCAATTGTTTTTTTCTTTGCGTCACTCAGTTTACAAAATGAAAAACTTGAAATATCGCGTTATTTACGAGTACGAGTTCCACCGTGGCACCAGTGCTGCAGAAACGGCTCGAAGGATTAATGATGTGTATGGCGACGGTGCCGCAAAAGAAAACACGGTGCGTTTTTGGTTCCAACGTTTTCGTTCTGGAAATTTCGACCTGCAGAACAAGCCCCGTGGACGGCCGGAGACCAAAGTTGATAATGAAGAATTGAAGGCTATTGTGGAAGCGGATCCATCGCAAACCACATCCGAGTTAGCTGCAGGCTGCGGTGTTAGTGAAAACTGTTTTAATCCACTTGAAGCAAATTGGTAAGGTGAAAAAGCTTGAGGTGGGTACCCCTCACGAATTGAGTGAAGCAATCAACCAGACACGCGCGTTACTGCTGCGTTGCAATACTCAAAACCGGACACAATAATGAAGGATTTTTAAATCTTAAATCTGGCCAGACGATTACGGCAGATGTCTATTGTCAGCAACTGCAAACCATGATGGAAAAGCTAGCTGCTAAACAACCGAGGCTTGTTAATCGCTCTAGGCCACTGCTGCTTCATGATAACGCTAGACCACACACTGCACAACAGACGGCTACAAAATTAGAGGAGCTTCAATTGGAATGTCTAAGACATCCACCGTACTCTCCGGACCTTGCCCCAACAGATTACCATTTTTTTCGAAATT
>JADDOH010006133.1:0-34337 GCA_016648135.1 Agrypnia vestita | reverse complement strand
CATTACTTTCTAATGTATTACAATTATATTTTATAAAACAGTGATTCCGAAGAACAGTCTCTAAATGTAATTACATAATTACATATATAAATAATTCATTACTATTTAAAAATACTAAAAACGAGATTTATTTTTATACACAAATTAGGACAAAATAAAATTAGTAGAAAAAGTTTTCACAACACTTATTAAAGAAATATTTTAACAATTTATTTGGATAGTGTTCCGAAACAATGTGTTTACCCTTAAGAGTCGAAAATGAGTTCCTGAGTTTAAGCAAAATAATATTTTTTATTTAAAATTTTGTACTGAATACACAATATTTGAGTTATTCATCACTATTAGTTTTGAGAGGAGCAACGATATTAAAGTTTATGGCAGCCCTCGTAGCCCATCAGCTTCTCACCAAGTGTTGAGAGTCGATTCCCGGTGAGGTCACAATTAATCTGTGTGCTTTACTCGAGTCTGGGTGTTTTGTGATGTGTTTCGCTTCTGTAGTTGGGCCTCTTGCCCTGTTGAAGCGTAAAAATAAAGAAAAAAGTTTGAGCAGTTTAGATTTTTGCAAAGTATTTTTAATACCGCAAAAAATCAACCAACAATTTAGGTATTGAAACAAAAACGGATACTTTATACGAGCTGTAGACATTCAACATTATATTGATATCACGATGTGTAGACATTCGACATTAATTTGATATTTATCATTATCAATGTTTCGCTGGACTCACATTACAGCGAGAATCAAATCCCTATGCATCTAGATGGTTCGTATAAAATATCCATTTTTGTTTCAATACCTAAATATGTCGAATGACTAAATATTAAATGCCTAAATATATTAATGTAATATTAACACACCCAATGATTATCCAAAGGAACATAAAAATATGTAATATTAGTTTCAGGTGATTAATTTTCTCAATCATGCAACACGGCACAGTGAAGCACACAACAATATTTATTGTAATCTTTATATAAAATTTGTATTGTCAAATGTCTTTGTTTGAGTTGAGTGTGGCTTAACACCATTTGTGTTACGAAGAAAGTGAGATAATTCAATACCTGCAATACGAAATGAACTAAAATGAATAAAAATGTTACTCAAGGGGTATAAAAACTCTCGCCCTAAAGGATAAATTCTACACCACATGCGGAATATAAAATATTGAGCATTTTTATGTCCAAAACTTTCCATCAGTTAAAAAAAATTCTTAATAAGTAATGGCTAAAAAATTATCTAAATTATTTTACAACTGAAAACTCACACAACCCAAATCAATGTTAGTCCTATAGAAATTACAAGTATTGATCTCCATTTTTAGTAGTGCAAAGATAAAATAAGATAATATTTCTTATAAGATTCATAAACATAAATTTCTAAATAATTTAAAAAAATTATACATAATATGTATTGATTAACAGATTGACCAATTTCAATGCCGCTGCTGATGATACGAGAATTTTTTTTTTTTTTTTTAAATAGAGATGTGAACATGGAATATGTGTCACATCAATATTCTTACTATTTTCAAACTAAGCTAAACACTTGTGCTATGAAAATAGGACCAACTTGCTAGTCTGGAGTGAGGTTCGAACCCGCAATTTTTGGATCACGAGGCGAGTGTCCTAACCATTAAATATATATTTACGAATAACAGTTGTGCAGTTAAATTAAAATTTACAAAAATTACTATACATATCCAAATTTGAACTGAATAACAAAAGGTAGAAATGAAATAATTGCAAAACATTTTTTTAAATTTCAGTCATAAAATATATATTTAATGACCATTATAATATACAAACTAAATCTCATCCATGGCTAGATGGACTCGTGGTTAGGACTCTCGCCTCGTGATCCAAAGGTCGCTGGTTCGAATCTCACTCCAGACCAGCAAGATGGTTCTATTTTCATAGCACAAGCATTCAGCTTAGTTTGAAAATAGTAAGAATATTGATGTGACACGTATTGCATGCTCGCATCTCTACTTCTTTTTAAAAATAAAAATATAAAAAATAACCACAACTAGAATTTTTTAATCAATATTGAAATATTACATAAAGCAAAAGAAACTATGACAATGTTAAATTGTTACATTTTTAAACAATCGTAAGTGTCGCATTTTTACTCCATTCAACTGAGGGATTCAATAGAGTTGGAGGGAAATCAATTAAGATATGTATAAAAAAAGTAGAAAAATCATATTGGAACTGATTATCACAAATTATTACAGATTCATCAGTAATAGGTCGGATTATCCAACATTATGAGTGAGCTTATAACAGTTAGAATTAATGGTATTGAAAAGACCAGCATTCTTATACATGAGGTAAAATTAGCAACAAGGAATAAAAAAGCTGGCGTGATGTAGATAATAATTAATACATAATTTATAAGTTACACATAATCAAAATCATCAGCAGAAAAGCAAAAGAAAAATCACTTTCTTTAGTAGTTTATTTCGGAAAAAAAAACACATAAATAAAAATAAAAACATTTGTTTTTTCCATCAATATTATTTGGTAACCTGTAATCCAAATAAATGAGATTCAACTAAAATTTTAATCTTAATAGGCAGTGTGTGTATCCACAAGTTTCTAGACATGATAAAAATTGGAAAAAAAATCACGTAGTAATTCAAAAGTACATTTAAATAAAAATTATTCACAAAAAATTGCTTAATATCACATATTGACGATTCCACATCACACAGGAACACAAAGATCAATAATTATGTCACAGTAGTTACTTATATTCTTCATAAAACGTATAAGTTTAAGCAATATTGTAACAAAGTTTAAGGGGCACTTGTCAGTTCGTTGCTTGCAACAAATTATATTTAAGTCAACTTTTATTAAAAGTTTCTTTGCAAGCAGTTTATACTTACACTAACTGTTTTTTCACTAGGAAATTCACTAAAACTTACAACTGAACGGTATAACTTAACTGTCTGTGTGTTGGAAAGTTTACTAGTTAATCTAACTTCAGACATAGTTTTCTCTGGTGGGCACTGATGACATGGGATTCTGTTTTCTGAGGTCATCTCTGCAAGAATTAGAAACCACCATTTCTGCCGACGACCGTGGTGACCGGGACGAGCAATTGTTGTTTTGCGCAGAAATATAAGACATCTCCATGTCTACATCTTCACCCTGTGTAAAATAAATAATAATTTATATAGAATCAAAATAAAAGAAAGGAAAATGAACAGATGAATATTAAACAATGGCTAAATTCTATCAATTTTGTACTCAAATTGCTAATAGAATTATAATACATATATAATTAAGCATAGAACAGACCAGAAATAAATACATAAATAAAATTGTGAAGGCACAAACAATAGAGTAATATAATAAAGTACAGAGTAGCAGAGAGAGCGAGACGGACCTAACCTCAGGATGCAGAGGATTGGCTGTGATGGTGATGGTGGGCTTTGGAGAGGCGGAGGGGGGTAAGAAGCCATTAGGTAGCTCGCCCCCAGGCCCACCCTCTTGCTGTTTGTGTGGAGCGCCTCCTGGGAAATGGCAACATTCAATTATTATTTATATCGGTCAGTTTTTAAGGTGATACACCAACTTGACATTTTAAAGACTTCTTTTTTCTTTATCTTATAGCTTGAAGTTTTAAAAATAATTGAAGTCATCATTCATTCAAAAATTATCTAATTTATAGCTAATTGAAACCAGCGTGAATTTTTCAACAAATTTCTTAGAAGCCTCAACAACCGGCGAGCTTGCATGCGAAGATGTATGAATGTGGATGAGGCGATAGATGTATGTCAGGACAGAAGAGTGTGGCGCTCTATCCTCTCTGCCTACCCCCACGGTGAAACGGCGTGATGGTAAGTGAGTAAGTAAGTTGGTCAATATTTTTCATTAACAATTTATTTTGAAAATTTCAAAATGGTGGAGTTATGTACTGTCCCGCAAATGCCCTTCTCCATGACATGCGGAGTGGACGCCCCCCTCCCCCACGGGGAAACGGCGTGATAGTAGGCATAGAGATTAGAGCGCCACACTCGTCTGTCTTGACATATAACTCTTGCCACATGCAAGCTCGACGGATGTTGAGGTTTCTAACGGAATCATCTTCTAGTATCTAGCTAATCTGGTCATGCCACGTCTTCCGCGATTGTCTCTCTTTCTGGCACCTTCAACACTTGCATTATATATCTTTCTTATCATTCTTTCCCCATTCATTCGCTCAACATGCCCAAACCATCTGTGCTGTAAACAATGATAATAAAATGAATTTTGTATTTTCGAAAAAATTATTTGATTTTAAATGTATTTTTTGATGCCTCGAGGTGGTGTAGCCCCTTAAGATAGTAAAAGTGCCAACTATGTATTAAGAGTCATCCATACACATTTGTATCCTTACCTTTCTTCTTCTTGTATATAACAAGCGCTATGATGGCAGCACCTATAACGACTGCTCCTCCGGCCGCCCCCCCTGCTATGAGGTACACCTGACCCTTGTCATTGGCCGTGTCCCCATTGACCGAGCCTGAAGCCCGAACTGGAGAGGATCCCGCTTCTGACGCCTTCTCCACCACCGGCGATTCTGGTTTAGATTTAATATTGTTTAGTGCATGTATCATTCCAATTAATAATAAATAATTTTAAAAACCAATGATAGAAAAAACATCTTAGTTCAAAAATTATCATTAAGACATTTTAAAGTCACAAAAAATTTATAGAAGTTATATGAGTACGAGGCTTAACTAAAATTATATGAGTTACTTATCTGATTTCTTATGTTACATTATTTATTTTTCTTTAATCATATCTTATTTAACTACTCACTCAAAGTCTTTTTTGTAATGATGGCCGAGAAGTCGCTGGCAGCAGCCGGTGTGAAGCTTTGAAGTTTGATTTCATAGGACGCATCGGGCGTGAGGTGGCGGAGTACCAGAGACTTGGCCCTCCCTCCCTCAACGTATGCCTTGACATATTCTCCGGCGCTCGACGCCAGGCGATAATATACATAGTACCCTTCCACCGGTGTCTCTTTACCGACTGTCGTGTTGGCAGTGGGAAGCTGTTACAAATTATACAATATCAATGATTAGACATTTTTTGAAAATAGTAGGGATAGTTACCAATAAATGAAAAAAGCGTACAATACATTATTAAAAGTTCAAAAATTGTAAAAATTAATTTTATCATAATTAAAATACACCTTATGTAATATTAAAAAGTAAATACAATAATTTTTATTAATGGGATCACAGTGGTCATTTATTCTAAAAAAATGGTCATATGCATCACTATGGGGAGCATTCTAGTTCTCCGATATTCAGACTAGCATCAGCATTCTTGCTACAATATCACCATTTAACTATTTATTCCAACTCGTAGGTCCACACCACCTGGTGGAGTAAATATTGAACTCTCCAGAAGAGGAAAACCTAAATAAATTCCAAAACAAATAATTATGGTGTCCAATTTATTTTTGTGTATTCATCAAAGTGGGTTGGTCAACAAAATTAGTCACAAGAGCAATGAAATAAAGGCAAAAATGGTAATATTCACCTGCCAGTGCAGTTTTATTTCTGTAGGGGAGATGGGCTCGGCCCCAGTGAGCACGGGGGCAGGGGGCGCCCGGTCCAGCCCGGCGCCGCGCTTCAGGTGGAACTTGTTGGAGGTGAGCCCCAGCTTGTTGTCATTATTACTGTACGCCGCTGCTATTCTAAATCTGAGGGTTAAAATGTACATTTTCAATCACTGCATACACCAGACATTAGTCTAAATGGAAACTACTGTTAAGTGACATTGTCATTGTCACTATCATTGCGAAAATCAAAGAGGGTTATCCAAAATCTGTTTTTAGAAATAGTTTAGAAATTATTTTAACTTTTTTGATTTACAAGGAATAAACACTACTACCTAAATACTCAACTTATCAACACATTAGTAGTGATAATATTTAATATTTACGATTGTGGCTGGTAAAAAAAAGATAATTTTTTGCTGCAATTTTAATCTGACAAAAAAATTGAATATCAAAGGAGTTCTGTGGAAATGGAGTGTTGAACTATGTTTAATATTTTAAATGATTTTATCACCTATAATAATGGTCAGGTTGTAATCCATTCACTTCGTATGATCGAACGTGTGGAGGAATATCTTGGTTGCTAGTGTTCCACGGGGATCGTCCACCAGAGCCCTGAAATTAGAAAAATTAGCAATGTACCTAACGTAGATTACAAAATATTAAAGAGTAAGCAGAAAAAGTAAACAGACAATCAAATAGGAACATTTTTCACAACATGAAAGATAAATAAAGGCAAGCATGGAGTTTTGCTATTTTATCTAAATTGGTTCCAACCTAGTTCAAATAAACGCCCTAGATCTAAATTTGCTATTTTTTTTATGTTTTAAAATTGTATTGACATAATGATGTAATTTGTGATATATTCAAGTCTCAAAAAAGCTCATGGATGATCATGATCAATCTATCGTATACATATTGTGACAATAATTTTGTGAAATAGATAAGTACATTTTAAATAGGTCTTTGCTGCTTGAGAATATTTAGACAGTACCTGTTGTTTTAAATTAATAATACTCGGCAACCAAACTTTGCCTATAACCCGTAACCCGGCGAGCCTCCAGGCTGGCCCTGGATATGGTATGTAGTAGAAAGGTCTCCAACCTCTGAATAAATTGAAACTGAATGAATGACAACATGTCTTATGCACACGTAATACAGTAAAACCCGGTTAATTCCAAACCCGATAATTCGAAATTTGCCATAATCCGAAATTTATAAAATCCAGTCCCAAAATTTTAATTTCATAGTAGTTAACCCTGATAATTCAAAAACTCCGGTAATTCGCAATTCAATATAATTTTTAGTCCCTTACGCCATAAATCAATACATTTTGGGTTTTATTATGAAAAACAAGTCATGTATAAAAAACTAGTAATGGGCGAAACTTTTCCTTTATACACTTTGCGGTACCTTAAGGAATCCACTTATATTATGTATTATTATATAATCATATTATATTATCGCGACATATATTATGTCGCGATCCCTCAAATTGTGAAATCGACTCATATGCACGCTTGCTTCAATTGTAGATATGCGCGTACGTACTATTCCCCCTACTTCACGTGGTTTATCACCTTAAAAATTCTTAATTTTCTCTTTTGGTGTGTGTTTGTGTTATTAAAATGTTTAATTTTCTTTGTAAAAAGTTACTACTGATTTGTCTTGTTATTTCATGTGTTTGTGGACGATTGTATGTACATATTTCTAATAAATGTGCTCTGTGTTGGCCTGAGTCAGAAAAAGGGCAGATCAAAAGTTGAAATCAAGTGAAGATTGAAAAGCCTCCCATAAATTCAAAGATAACTACATTTTTGATTTCAGCTATCCAAGCTGACGAAATGGAAAAATATTTCATTTTCGTTTTCAACAGTAAATATGTCAATATCGGGTAATTTAGTAATAAAAATGTCATGACCTTTGTTTTAGCATAATAAATGTTGCGTTTTCGAAATGGTTTCTTGAAATATGCAAAAAATACAGAAGTTTTTCACCAAATTCATGGATTTTTCAGGAGTTTTACGATTATTGGCAAAAAACTACCTAGAATTTCGAAAACAAAAAATTTGCCTTTTCCCTACCGGATACGTCATCTAGACTTATTTCCGTTTCACAAAATTGGCCTTTTCCCACCGGATACGTCATCTAGACCTATTTCCGTTTTTAACACAAAATTGGCCTTTTCCCACCGGATACGTCATCTAGACTTATTTCCGTTTTTAACACAAAATTGGCCTTTTCCCACCGGATACGTCATCTAGACCTATTTCCGTTTTTAACACAAAATTGGCCTTTTCCCACCGGATACGTCATCTAGACTTATTTCCGTTTTTAACACAAAATTGGCCTTTTCCCACCGGATACGTCATCTAGACTTATTTCCGTTTTTAACACAAAATTGGCCTTTTCTCACCGGATACGTCATCTAGACTTATTTCCGTTTTTAACACAAAATTGGCCTTTTCCCACCGGATACGTCATCTAGACTTATTTCCGTTTTTAACACAAAATTGGCCTTTTCCCTACCGGATACGTCGCCTACACTTATTTCCATTTTTAATACAAAATTGGCCTTTTCCCTACCTGATACAACATCTAGACTTAACATAAAATTGGCCTTTTCTATGGTTTCTTGTTTTATTATATGGGCATCTATGGCGTGAAGTGTCAAAATGTATCATTTTTAAACTTGAAATTACTGCTTTTAAACCAGCAAGCGGGAAAATTTGACTTCATTTATGTAATCAGGACCCTTTATTACACCAGGAACAATTTTTCTTTCATCAAAATTCAAGTTCGGTTGTATTCTCGACTTATTCCAAAACTTGTCGCAAGCAAGTTTAAAAGCAGGTATTTATTTTTTTATTTTTTTTTTCAATTAATTGAGCAACATTGTAGATTGACATTTTTAAAAAATATTGATTATTTTATTTGTATATATCTACTTATATGTGAGTTTTTTTTCACCATGTTTCAGAAATTACCATTCCGTCATCAGGGTGCTGTATAACTGTCAAAAAATTTGAATGAAATGTCTTTTGTTCCTTATTTTTCCAAATTATTTAAAAAAATATTATTAGTGAAGTTCTTGATTACTCGCAATAATTATTATTCCAATAATTGCAAGTAATCAAGAACTTCAGTAATAATATATTTTTTAAATAATTTTTCTAATAATTTGGAAAAATAAGGAACAAAAGACATTTCATTCAAATTTTTTGACAGTTATACAGCACCCTGATGATGGAATGGTAATTTCTGAAACATTTTGGTGAAAAAAAAACTCACATAAAAGTAGATATATATATACAAATAAAATAATCAATATTTTTTAGTTATTTTAAGTTTAAAACGAAACATTTTTGACACAAGAAACCATAGAAAATTATCCTTCCTTGTTGTATCCCGTAGGGAAATTATGCCCACACGCATAGGTACCACGTATGTCAAAATGTTTATCATTTTAACTTTCAACAAATTCTCATATTTTATTTACGTCGAATTATTACTTACTGTATAGAATTTTAAAAATTTTGAATTACTTTTCAAATCATAATGTATACCGTAATATTAAACGAAAAACAATACATTATAGATAGGCACGGCACATACAGTCTGTATTTTGATTCATATGGAATCTTGAATTGAAGGACTAATAGGCACTGGCAGATTGAAATAATGATGCGTGTTCAAAGCTAAAAAGGATGATACCTTTCGACAAATGCATAAAAAACTAATAAAAAGCTTTTGAAAATCATCAAAAAATGTAAAAATTTCTTGCAAATTTAAAAATCTAAACTTTATTAATATATTGAATATTTCTTAATTCTGTTAGTACAGATTCTAGATAATTAAGTATACTTTATAAATATAAAAAAACATATTATGCGTACATATGAATATTAATTAAATCTTTGTTTTCCCTAGAACACTAAAAACGATTTTTTTGGCTGCAGCCTGTCGATTAAGGCTTATATTTTCTTAATTATTGTAAATAATGTTCAGTTTATTACTTTTATATATATAAAAACAAAGGTTCTATCTAAGTTATCGCCCTAAAAAAATTTTAGTCTATCATATACATTCTGATATAAATGAATAAACCCACATTTTCGTAAAAAACGCCGAAATATGCATTTGCAGTGAATGTCCCGCCTTAACTAGTTCTATTGTACTAAAATATTCACAAATAAATCTACAAGATATATTCGCAAAATTTTTACAGCACAAATTAGGGTCAAAAATTGACATGGAAGGTTGGTACCTGACTGAAGTCCCGGTATTGCACCTTGAAAAACTCAATGCGCAGTCCCGTGTTGTGCTGGACCGACCACCTCACCATGACACTCTCGTCTGTCAAACGGGTGACATTGGGGCGGGAGGGAGGAATCATGACTAAAACACAAAAAATATAAATTTTAATACAATTAAAAAAAATTGCTTTGTTATCATAGGCCAATTATATTATAGTGCTTGCTTCTTGGTTAGTGACTACTATTGCTTTTAACAATAAAGAGTCTTTTACCAGTTCCCTTGTGATGTCTGTCTTTTGGTTTGGAGTGCTTCTTTCCATTAGACCCGGAGGTTCCTGGTCTGATGGCGCCTAACTCCTCTACCCCAAGCTCACTTCCCTCCATCTGAAAAAGCAATCGTAAACGATGAAATAATAATTTAAATAAGCAAATGACCCGGACTGAAGCAAAAGTGAATAATTAACCCTTTGAACCAGACTGGCCAATAAACTGGTCAAAATAGTTGACATACATATATTCATATGTCATATGTGGGGTATAAAAGCACTGGGAGCCGCGGTCCCGAAATAATAAATAGCCCAGGAATAAATAGTTTTGACCAACCTGTGCATGTTGTCTCGGAATGACCCGAAGAAGGCTGACGGTTGTGGCACTGCCGAGGGAATTGGCCGCAAAGCATTGCACAACCCCAGCGTGACGCTTCTCTACCGGGTTGATTTCCAATTCAGAATCTAAAAAATCAAAAAACCACCGTCCACCATTATAAATAAAAGAATTATAAATTAAGAATAAAAAAGTCCATGCCATTAATTGTTCAAAAAGAGATTTAAGGAATTATTGCTGACTTATTTGATTTTATTGTGTAATGAACCTTTTAAAACATACTAGCTTTTCTATTGCTTGCCCAACGTAAATTGGCGTGCGGCGACTTTGAAACTAAAACCCGCCCCGCCCGCACCCGGCGGTAACCCCTCGCCCTGTCATTCAGTTCATTCTCGTATTTGAGCGTGAACTGTGACATCTTGATTTCCAATATACACTGAATTATTATGTACAAAACATCCAAAACAGTCCGGGATGGTACAAGAACAATTGCCAAGGAAGTATTAAAGTTTTGCGAAGCTGAAAAAGCAAATAATGGACTGATATTACCGTTTGACAGATTGACAGATAGAGCGGCCGCCATTACTGGTTTGTTTCTTTAGTGTTGCCTGACCAAATTTCTATTAAAGACTCCGACACCGGTCACCGGACATTCTGTACATTATGTATTGTGTAATAAATTTACACCCTGGCAACTTCTGTTACGCGACAGGGACGCCCTCCCTCGCAAGCCAATTTATAGTGGTACGTCTGTAGTCAGCTTCGCCTGAGATTTTCATATTACGTATTACACTAAAAAACGCAGATAAAAATTGATGTTTGCATGAACGAAAAAAGCCAAAATAAATCAAGTCCTACTACCTACTAATTATTTACTAAAATAATTTTTCCCTGTACTCTTTAAAATTCTACTAAAATATATAAAATATATAAGAAAAAAATACACTAAAAAACGCAGAAAAAATGATGTTCGCAAGAACGAAAAAAGCC
Source organism: Agrypnia vestita (assembly GCA_016648135.1). NCBI lineage: Eukaryota > Metazoa > Arthropoda > Insecta > Trichoptera > Phryganeidae > Agrypnia > Agrypnia vestita. The sequence goes on along the minus strand of JADDOH010006133.1, from coordinate 22,931 downwards.
AAAATAAATCAAGTCATTACCTACTAACTATTTACTAAAATAATTTTTCTCTGTACTCTTTAAAATTCTTTCTTCTTAGTAATTCTTCTTAGTTTTTGAACAATGGAAAAATTTGAAATCAAATATGGCGTCTGTCGTATCTTTTGACAATTGAAGCTTCATATCTCATGATGGAAATGACGTTGTGGGCTGAAAATATACATCATTGATGGAGAAATTCCAGAAAGAATAAGCTGTGATGCCGAAGGGCACTATTTGGGAGTTTTTACTGCTTCAAATAAATACTGTGTTTTCAAAATGAAATATAATACAGACTTTTTCCCAAAAGTAATGGCTTTTTTCATGAGTTTTAAGATTTTGGCGAATTTCACAATCGCATCGCATTTTTTTTTATAACTTGAATTTCGTACAATACAAAATGTTTTTTTTGGGTCCCTTGAATTTCAAATTAATGTGGCTCTACTGTACCACTTTTCTTTTTACTATTAATAATACCCAAAATAGAGTGTGATACCAAAACTATAGTAGTTACTATAGCATTCGCATGATAGCTATGCATTTATTTATGTTTAATTATGAAATACAGACTCACCTAAGATTTTAACATTAGAATCTTCTGTCACTTCCTCGCCATTGATTAACCAACTGATGATGGGTGCAGGGTGGCCACTTGCCCTGCCACAAGGCAGCTTGGCCTCCCCGCCCTCTGGCACTGTCACTTCACCTCCCCCTTCTGCCACGGCTAGAGCGGGGGCAGACAGAACAGACAAACGGATGGAGCGCTCGGCCTTGCCAACCACATTGCTGGCTTCGCAGGTGTACGTTCCCTGCAAAGAAAATTTACCCAGGTAAAGCGATTTTTGTCAAAAGAATGATTAAATCACGTGAGTAACACGGTTAACATTATTATTATTTCATCATGAATAATCTCTACAACGTAAAAGTCAAATCTATCAATAAAACAAAAAGGAATTATTGTCGAATTGAATGCACTAAGGGCTGGTTGTTTCAAAGTAAAAGTTCATTTAAAGCATAGATTTTTGCGTTCTCCACCAATCAAGCGATCCGTTTCCTTAAAAATCTATGCTTTTATTTTAATTCAACTTGAAACAACCGGGCCTAAGAAAATTAAGTGGCAATGGGTAACCCAAGACGCTCAGAGAATGGAAACCAGTGGTACCTAAAGGGAATAAAGAGGCTGACAGGTGCCCACTGGGCTGATTAAATCATCAAATTCAACTGAAATAGGTAGCAGCGAATAACAATGGATACAGAAACATGGGGAACTCTTGAGAGGACTTTATCCAACAGTAGTAATGATTGTGAAATTCTCAATATCAAATAAAAAAAATACCAGAAAACCATTAAAGCCAGGTAAAATTAATTTGTAAAGGCAGAGTATATGTAATTATTACATATAGGTAAAATATCCCACCTCATCCTCAATTTCTAAGTCGGAAATATGCAATAGGGCTCCTTTATCGGCAGCCCTCGAAGGCAAAGCGGAACCCTGCCGCCGCCAGATCAGCCGGGGGGCAGGCCGGCCCAGGGCGCCACAGCCCAGCCACACGGAAGTCCCAGCCACCCCCTGAACTTCGTCCGCCATATCTTCCGCAAACCTTGAAACACAACAAATAATTATTAGACATTGATAGACCTTTACTTACAAACAAAATGCATTGTAAATTAATTATTTTTATTTTGAAAAATATAAAACTGATTGCAGTTGTTATATTTTGTTATTATTTGTCCCTATGTAAATTAAAACATCTACAAAAAATCAATTTTACAGGAGAACCGTTTGAAGTTTGGTTTTACATACAAAATGAGCATATTTGTCCAATTATATGTCAGTTTTTTCTCTGAAAAAAGAAGACACATCATTTTAAATATTTTTTATCGCAGAGGAGAGTATTTTCTGTGTACTAATATGAAAAAGTACATCAAAAATACATTTTTGGGAGATTTCCAAGTTTACGCAGGGTTCGTCAATATTAGAAATAAGACAATTAAAATAAAAAGATATTCATCTTTTATAAACATTAACAATGATTAAAAAATTAGATTATAGTTTTTGTAATAGTTTATGAAGATGAATAGGTTGAAATTTTGAGACTAACGTTGGTGCCAGTGAAGGGCCATGCGTATTGACTATTATCTTGTGATGATAAGGATGTGTCTGTCCGCTAAGGTTGTTGATGGCCTCGCATGTGTAAGTACTTTGTGCACGCGCCTTCACCAGGATGGCTCCCCCGACTTCCTGCACACCTTCTGATACACCAGAAATGGGAATACGATTTCCTCCTTGCAACCTGTAATAAATAAGATAATGAAAATACAAAAAAAACTTATAAAAATATATTTTAATTCTTATGAAATAATTTACTGTAAAGATTATTATTTTACGTTAATAAGAAGCATAAGCATTTTCAATTTTTAATATATATATCCACATATTTAAGCTGTCATCAAATTATATGATGGCAATTATCAAATTAAATGCATCAAGAGGTCATCACAACACTTCTTTATGGTTAATAATATTGTTGATATACAATAAATGACGCAGAAGCAGTATGGACGAGTATGCTGGTCAAGTTGGCATTTGATCTAGAGTGATTAAGGACCTTATCACAATTTTAGATAAAAGATTCGTAAAAAATTGTCATACTCGCTGTGTAAAAGACCCAATAATACATGGTTAAGTGACGAAGACAATATGATTTGATCACTAAGCACAATGGCAATTACTTTTTAAATTATTGCGATACACACTATTTATTTATTTAATATTCTTAAAATATTGCATGTTTGTGTTATAATATAAACACGATATTCGTCAACGAATAATGTATCTAAAATTCACAACGCACATTTTCAAACATTATTTTGAATTTAGATAAATTTTGTTCCTAAGGAATAGACATTGGTTTTCTTGTCACTGTTTCCCATTATATGTAATAGATAGTAGATGAATTGAACATTCCCAACTATCTAATTTAACTAAAATAGGGGGCACATTTTTTAAATACATATCAAGGCAAGAGTTGCAACTCACTTGTAATACAATATCGTTGCCGGAGGCTCAGATACGGGTGGAGGACACCGAATCAGCACAGAGGCTCCGGGTGCTGCCGGTAGGCGGCGGTCAGGCAAGCGTGGCGCGGGCCCCAGCTCGGCCACCACTAACCTAGCTGATACTGAAGCCAAGGCGGACACTCCGTACCAAGAAACACACTGCAACAGACAATTTTAGTTATTGAAAAAAGGTTTGGATGTTGTATTAAAGTATTAATTAATTATATATTAATTGTAAAGGAAACATAAATTGGAATACAACTATTGAATTAAACTGAAAATCATAAATTAAAAATTCATATATATTTAGACAGGAAAAACATGGATGGAAACAGACAGAGGCTAAATCCAAGATAATGGTCCCATTGCATATACAACAAAAATGAGTATTTTACTATATTATTGAATATGCTAATAACAAAATGAAAGATAATTTACGTTTAAATAGTAAGTATTAAATAAGATATTACACTTTAAAGTTCCGAAAAATGCACTGCATATTTTGACATTTTATAGGCAATATATGAGGTTAGGTTAGGTTATTAGGTTTGGTTAGGTTAGGTTATTAGGTTTGGTTAGGTTAGGTTATTAGGTTTGGTTAGGTTAGGTTATTAGGTTTGGTTAGGTTAGATTATTAGGTTTGGTTAGGTTAGGTTATTAGGTTTGGTTTGTTTAATTTAGATTACGATTATTTTAGTTGGATTAAATTAACAGGACGTTAAATTATATAGTGAAATACTTATTTTCATTGTATGTACAACGGGACCATCATCTTGGATTATTCCCAGACAGAAAAAGTGTCAAAATATTGTATATCTCAACACTTGTAAATGATATAACTAAATAAAATAAAGAAATAAAAAAAGTGTCCAGGAACCCGTCCCGCAGAATGTCACCAACAAGATGGACATATCAAGTGAGGTGCTAAAAGCCGTCACAAATAATGACCAACGAGAGGATGGCATACCCTGTAGTCCCCGGCGAGGCTGTGGTTGTGCAGGTGCACGGTGAGGCGGGACTGCGTGGGCTTGCTGGTGACCCAGAGCGCGGGCGGCTCGAGGGCGGCGAGGGCGGTGAGCGCGGCGGGCGGCGCGGGCACGTCCGCCCAGGCCTGGCCGGCCGCGCGGTGCCGCCACGCCACGCGCTCGGCCGCGATGTTGGTCTGGCACGGGAACTCCACCTCGTCCCCGAGCGGCGCCGTGATGGACTCGGGGCTCTTGGTGTAGTGCGCGCCGAGATCTGCGAGGGCCCAACAGTAACACAATTAATTTTCAACTCGTAATAAGTCATTAATCTAGCATTAGCGTATTCACATTTTTTATACAGGTCTCTCTTAGCTAGTAGTGAAAACTTAAGAGAAGTCTTCTTCATTCAGTTTTGAACGGAAAATGTTATTTATATTTTTGACCTATTTTACGTAAAATGTTGGAGCAATGTGGAAATAGTTTATATAGAAGATTAAAAAATCATTCGCTTAGTCAAATAAAATTATTAAAAATGTGCAGAAATTTGAACCAGATTTTCTTTACAAGATTTTAATCATTTTATTTGACTTCAGCCAAAGCAAATGAATTTTTAATATTCGTTATAAATTGTTTTCGTGATAGTTAAACATTTTACAAAGCATACGTAAGAAATATTGAGGAAAAATTCAAAATTTTTTGTCGCTTATCTCCTTAAGGCGATCGTCTAGCAGAGTGAGCAAATTTCACAATTTTTTCTCATATCTTCTCTTGCGTTTTTTATCACATTTTTGTATGGAAATATCTCATTTTAAAATTTATTCATCAGATTACGTTTATTTTAAATACGAATATTTTGTTAAAATTTCACAAACTAAATTATATAATTGATTAATAAATTACAAAACCTTCGATGTTTTAAAAATGAAGAAAATTGCTCCACTTTGTGGGCCTTTTATGACTAAACGGCCTGTTGAGATATCTTTTTTATTCAATATATTACAAAGTAAACGACATTTTAATAAGATATTCAAATTTTAAAATATATGTAACCTAAAGAATAAATTTTAAAATGAGATATTTCCCTACAAAAATGTGATAAAAAACGCAAGAAAAGATATGAGAAAAAATTATGAAATTTGCTCATCTGCTAGACGATCGCCTTAACTGTTAAGATTTAACCCAAAGTTTAATAATATTTTCTATTCAAAAATAAATTAAGAAGACTACCCCAAAGCTTTTGCTCTAACTATGAGGCATCTCGTATAATTAAAGGAAACTATGTTTAACTGATTATATGTAGTGGTGGTCATAACATTAACTTTACTACCTAGTTTCGCCCAATGTATGAATTATGTCAATTTTCTTATTAATTTTTTAACGAAAAATTTGATGCTTGCAAGAAAGAAAAATAAACATATGAACAATTGAAAAATATGGAACAAACAATATGCCTTATTTGTGACAGTTAATTAGATATTTAGTTCATATCTAGCGATGAAAATGACATTTCAAGCTGAAAATAGTCACATTGACCTAGAAACCATGTCACGACGCCATGCCAGAGTGAACCGTTCGAGAGTTTTTCTTGCTGCGCACAAACATTCCGAAAGATTATACGTACCTACTTTACTTTTTACTGGTCGGTGACTAGCAGAAAGCTATTGATTTTACACTTATTCTTAAAATAATTTATATAATAACAGTGACACGCGCAACCTGACAGCGATTATTTATAAGCCCGCTTTAAATAAGAGGGTAATTTAATTATTTTTTTTAAATAGAAAAATCTTAACTTTGGTTTAGAAAATACGTTTATGAAAAAGATTTTTTTTAATATGTATAAAACATGTGGAACACCTGTTCCAGTTTTAGGTCCAGATGAACATCGGATCAAATTTAATGTAAATTTATCTTGCATGACTTGTGCAGTTATTTCAAATATGTATTGAAAAGGTGAATTATTTTCTTGTTAAATGATATAATGTCTACGGTGTAGCATATCGATCTTTTTTTTTGCAAATGAAATGAATTTTAAAATAATTTACACGCTTTTCCTAAAAAAATCCAAGATGAAAGTTCATAATAAGCAAACGGCGCATTATATTTAAGCGATTATAGCTACACCGTAGATAATATTTATTAATAAGATATGAACAAAGATTGAACAAAATCAGCCTAATAATTTGAGATATCTTCTCCACCAGTCTGAAAAGGGGAGTTTTAAGAAACGCAAAATAATAATGAAATTTGTTTAAAAATCACCCATAAAGCTAACTTCAAATTGACATAACTCGGATAATTTTTGGAATTTTCGAATGCGTAATGACTCAAATTATTCTTAGAATTTCCAGCTAAAGTTCATGATAAACAAAAAAAAAATAATGTTAAGGTTGTGTTAACCCCTTAACTTATCAAATAGGTAATTCGTAATAATTAATAGGATTAATCCGGAGGTCTGCTCTAGAACAATATGTGTGGTATATTTCCATAATATTCAATACCGAACCGGCACGATTGAGATGCAAATACATTTTTTCAATAAACACGATTAGCTGAGAAAATTTGAATCATAAAAATTCAGCTGGCATTCATAGAATTCTGAACCGTGCGAATGTGGCCGAGATTTGCATAGCCATTAAGCGTGACTCACAAGTCGCAGGTGACAGCGACAAGGTGGTGTGACGGAACACAAGTATGGCTTTATTCGGCCTCGAGTGGCGGCGTATAAAGATGACACGATGATCACGTATAAATAGAATTACGCTATTAACTTCAACTGTGAAAATCGCGAATGCAACTTATTTCCCAAACTCGGTTTGATATTACAAATGTGTCAAACAGGGATTCAACGTCACAGTGGCCTTCCAACTTGTGCATGGATAATTTACGAAAGAGCCGATGGAATTAGAAGTAGGAGCGAGAATGGACGGATTCAGCACATCCTGCCCACCATGCGCGGATGGCGCAGTGCTAGTAGCTAATAGTTAAGCTGATCTGCAGTGCCTGGTGACCAGAATGTCCGACATATGCACGGATAGAGAACATCTGATGAATGTTAGCAAGTCAAAAGTTCGAGAGAGATGAAAAAGCGACTAAGAGCCGGTCGTATCAACATGGATTACAGTAATCTTTCGTAAAAACCATAAAGATTTTTACGAAAACAGGTTGTGATGCAACATGTTATATTATAAAATTAAATTAAATAAAAAATTATCAATATATATTTTGTGAAAACAGGTGGAAAACTCAATAATCGATGATGTATACGAAAGATGACTATAATCCAAGTTGGTGCCACTGGCTCTAAGCGCAATGTAATGGTAAAAATTGAATGCTTAGAACGAGTAAACGAGTTTGTGTATTTGGGAAGTACATGTGTTTACTAGAGACTGCAAAGCTGAGAAGAATATGGGGAAGAGGATGATTGTGGAAGATAAGGTAAATGGTGCCCTGAATGCTATTACGACCAAGAGGAATATGTCACACGAAGCAAGACTAGCGGTTCATAACGGAATTCTGCTGCCAACTCTAATGTGTGGAAGTGGAAGTGAAGCCTGGAATTAGAAGCGAATGTTAATCTGGGTGGACCGTAAAAGACTGCATAAAGAAAGGATTGCTGAAATTGTTTGGTCAAATGCAACGTGGGAGCGAGGGATGATGTTTATTGTGATGTGAAATTGTCTTCTTCTTTTTCATGCGCCGTCTTCTATCGAAGATTGGTGAAGTTGCAGATTTATTCTATGCAAGTCGTATAAGACCATCAATACATCAGAGCTGTGGAGTCGGAGTGGTTGATTTGCAGTATTTTAAGTGAAATTCGAGTCGATGATTTACGGTAACGAATGCATAGGTCGTCACATCTACTTAAGGTATTAATTTATTTCGAGTACCAGCTAATAGAATTTGGCTAAAAATTACAACTTCAAATCAATTTCGGTGGTCAAATTTCAAAAAGGTTACTTTCCGCATGGCTAATGGAGCGGTCCCACGCAGCTGACACAGCTCTGTACACCAAAAATTTCAGGATTGGCAGTCAAGCCCTTATTTAAGGTGCATCCAAATGGACCTTGAACCTAATGATGGATATTGTAATAAGTCCCAAAATATAAGAAAATAAGAGCACAATTACCTACTGCGCTATTCTAATATAAAAAACTCTTCACATAATACGCAGGTTTCGGTACAGACCGGGCGTTCATGTCAAAAATCAAGGAAGGCACTATTACAGGCTTTCTCGCTATCACTAAAGAGAAAAAATCAAACATAATAATTTCGTTGTCTGTCTGTCCTCGTAACTTCGTGTAACGTCCGTAATTTCATTAGGTTTCACGACTAAAAAAACGGCCGGAGACGGGGCTTGAACCCGGGGCCACCAAATCCGAACCGGCCGATTAACGCATGTGGCTACGGTCGCCTCTCCGTAGGCCGCCAAAATGATGCTATAAATATATACTAGGGCTTAGCAAAGACGCGAAGCAATGTCCGTCATTTTTGACGGGTTACAGCTAGTGAAGTTACAAAATATGAAATTCTTCTAAGAGGTTTGCGTTGTGTTAAGGCGATACTTTTAAGTTAGACAATAAAACGCATTTTCTAAAAAGTAGCTATAACAGTTAATTTTTTCAAAGGTATTGTAAAAATATTAAAATTGTACCAATGTCAAATTTTGCTGATAATTATTGTTAGATTAGCCGATCCTGAGACTGGTGATATAGCGTACTATAAAAATGTACTTCTGTATCGCAAAACGCTTAATTCAATATACCTATATACTATATTGTAATTTATAGGGTCATACACACAACTAGATTACGCTTGAATAAACCAATTATTATCATTATTAATAACTCATCTGAATTAATATCTTAAAAAAACTAATCTCGGACAAAAAAATGTACTTACTTAAAAATATTTTTAATTAACACAATACATAAAGTTAACACTAATATTGAGGTATTATATATAATTAAACAACATATTTTTTGTTGCTTGCTGGCAAAGGTAAGTAAAGAGAATTCAACAGTCTCATTGAGGTACAACTATTATGTTATATATTTTTAACGCCATAACAGGCCATAAAGCCCAATTACTGTAGCGAGACACATCACAAAAACACTCAAGCTTGAATAAATCACATAGATATAGCGTGACCTCACTGGGAATCGAACCCGGAACCCTCGGTATGAGAAGCCAGTGTTGTGTCCACTAGATTACGAGAGCTTCATTGTAGGTAGGTATTAGTTAAGTAAATTCATGTACATGGGTAAACATTGATTAATTTTAATGTATAATACAGAAGAAAATCTGTAAGTATTCCAAATAAAATATTTAATAAATAATCGTAAAATAAATACGGTATTTTAATCAAAAATTAAAATGACATAGGTACCCATAAAACAATGATAAAATCGCTTGGGTATAAAAAAAAGAATCTGCGAGAATGTCAAGTCCTTAAAAATTGCAAATATAATAATAAATTGCAATATTTTATTAGGAGGAAAATCGGGAACTTTTATTGACGTTTATAAGACAATACATTAAAAAAGAAACAAAAATTCGACTGTGAACACAATTCTATATATTGTTGTTGCTGTGTGCGTCAGTAAATAGCCCAATTCTGACAATGGAGAAAAATATATTACTTATATACCAAATATACCAAAGTCTATAGTAGTAATATTTTAATATAGCAAGTCCAAAAAATAATTGTTACGTTAGTTAATCTATTAAAATATTAAAACGTAATATAAATACGAAATAATTGCCGGCAAAATGATGTACAATCTAATCAACAAATACGTAGAAAAAAAAATTAATAACAATTTTATTTTTCTTCTTCGAATATAGCAAATTTATTTTGTGGTAACATAATTATAATTGATATAAAATAACTTGGTTAAAACCACTTATTTATTGAAAAAAATTCAACATGTTTCGAAGCCAATGGCTTCTTCGTCAGGATAGCAAAAATAATATTTAAAAATCGATGTATAAATCAAAATATTAAAATTTTAAATATTGGCTTCGAAACATGTTGAATTTTTTTCAATAAATAAGTGGTTTTAACAAAGTTAATTTACATCAATTTTAATTTTTTTTTCTTCCGCCACCAATATATTCGTTATATAATATCTACAAACTTTAGTGTTGACAAACTATAACAAATAACACATAAACAATTAGTTACTCTAGCACAGGCTATGCCTAGTTGAGTAGTAGCAATCCACAAAACATAATTAAAATATGTGTATTTAGATAAGTAATACCTATTGTAAATAAAATGATATACATTATTATGATTCACATATTCATGTATAAAATAAATTTTACAACAAGGATTTTATAAATAAATAAAATATAATAAAATAGCCAAACATACGAGTAAACTGTTTTTTTACTGTATATTATAATATATATATACTCTTTATTTAATTTAAAACATAGGTAGGTACAATGCGATATGTTAATGTTATCAGTAAAATAATTATTTAATCCATACGTACAGTCTGTTCAAACCTTTAATATGAGTATGAGTAACAGGATGTTTACAAATAAATATTTTTAAATAAATGTATATTTTTTAAATAATAATTAGGTATCTATTTATGAGACAACATTTAAAACATACAAAACAACATACAACAACGTACATTCCTGCCTTGATAATGAGTCGAAAATGTTCAAGCAACTCTATTATCATAATATCACAGTTAGCATTTTTTTACAATATTTTTTAATTATTTTTTACAAAAAGTTGAACTATCATTACGGATGGGGCGTTCACTGAGAACAATAAGCATGATTTTTATTGAAATATACAGGGTTATTTGTAAAACATTAATAACCTCGCAGGACTATATTCCTGCCTTGACTATGAGTCGAAAATGTTTAAGCAACCCTGACCTAATATCAGTAGTTATGGAGATATGCGACAACAAAGATTGCATTTTTTCGATATTTCTGACTTACTTTTTCTGACTCACACAATCAAAGCGTGTATGTACATTAAATTCCCGGATGGGTACTAACACATAAGTCGTCTATATTAAAGATTTGAACAGTCTGTATGTAGGTTTGTTTAAGAAAATGTCATACCAAATTTATACATCTGTACTGCCTTGCATAGGTTAAAAGCATTTTCTTTGTCTTTTCACATTTCTGTGCATTTACGTTCCCCCTGGAAGTTTTCACAATGAAAAAAAAAATTTTTGATATTAATTTGAGCCAAAAACTGTTAATACTTTCTACAATACACGTAATTTTGAGGCGTATCTTTTGACCGGTTCTAGATAGTGGACTTAATGCATTGTTTGAGAAGCCAAGCGTCACTAATTTTACAAAACTGGGAAGACTACCGGTTGGGTCATGTGAAGAGAATGACTGGACAACAAACACCGAAGTCTCTGCTGAATACAAGACCAACAGGGCGAAGAAGCTTAGGAAGGCCAAAACTAAGACGAAGTAATAATGTATTCAAAGACATCTTGCCTTGGAGATCCAGAACTGGAAAGAGCTGGTGCAAGACCGAGATCAGCGGAGGAAAGCTCTTGAGGAGCCAAGACTACTACTTACTCAACAAAAAGATATTTTAACCTCGTACTCTTTTTTAAAGTTTTTTAATTGTACGCCACAACATGCCAAGAGGCCCAATTACAGAACCAAAACACTTCACAAAACACCCAGGCTTGAGTAAATCGTACAGATTAATTGTGACCTCGCCGGGAATCGAACCCGGAACATGTCCACTGGGCTACGAGGGCTAATGGGCTTTTTTGTAATGTATTTGTTTGCTAATGTATTTTTTGTATATAAATAGCAGGCGCTTGCAGTGGGAACATTGCAGCATGACTTTTTTGTAAACGTATAGATTGGAAAAAAATAGAAATTAAATATTTATGCCACAGATTATTATGGTATATCAAAATATGAATACTATGATAATAACTGTGATAGAAATATTACGAAATATATGTTGTATTCCTATTTTTTTTCCAAATAATTGGTTACGTAAAAGTCATGCTGCGATGTTTCCACTGCACGCCCCTGCTACGAGGCCACTTACTTACGCAAGTTACTGTCTTTTACCTAATCAGGGTAGTATATAAGTCAAAAGACTAAGCTTCTCAAAACAGATGTCATTCCTACGCCAGTCGCACGGCACGGAAAAATTGATAAATTAATGCTAAAAATGTATTTATTTAATTTAAGCTATTAAGACTCATTGAGCGCGGCCATCCATTATGTCATTATGATGTTCCTGTCAGAATCAATCATCGCATAAGTCACTCGATCTCTTGGCAATGTGTTATATCTTGGCACCGAGTGGGGACCGCTATACGGGTGTCTGTTATCGCAAGCAGGCTTTTTTCTTTTGCTTTACTCATCTTTGGATCCAAATTATAAAGCAAATATTGAGATGGTAAACATAACTCCGGCCACAGAACAATCTAAGTTCCAAGCCGTAAGAGAGATATAAAGATGGGGTAGGTATATGTTTCACGATATTGTATCATTCGGACCGACGCGCGACGAGAGTAAGGAGTAATTATGAAATGCTGCTAAGATATTTAACTGTAATTTCGGATGTTTTATACGCACCGTATGTATTACCGAGAAGCGAATCTCGACGTTTCGTTGGATACTTATCCAACGTCATCAGGAGGACGACCTTTACCCGCGGAGGTGGGGGTCGGACTGATTAGGTGCTGCTTTCTAGGGCGTAAATTGTATGCACTTTGTTGTGAAGTGTTCTCTTCTTCTACAATAGAGGTCGCCAGTGTGCAATATGTACTAGTTACGTCGGCGGATTTTACTGCGACTTCTCTCAAGGGTTGAATCAGTGTTGTTAGAACAGGGCGCCAAATACTCGATAGTTTGTAACTGTCATCTCTATTGAAATTGGGATGTTTGTATATTTCAATAGACTCCCTCACTAATCTGGGTATAAGGTACGGTTCTGTTGATAAGATTTTTGACTTGTCAAATCTGATGAAGTGACAGAGATTCCCTTTGGATGCATGTTCGCAGATTGCCGATGTATTGGAGTTGTTGTTTTTAATTGCTCCAATGTGTTCCTTCAATCGTGTAGCGATATTGCGTTTGGTTTGTCCTATGTAGAAAGCTCCACATCGCATGGCACTCACTCTGTATACACCTGGAGACTTGAACGGTGTGTTATCTTTTACACTACCTAACACACGTGAGATCGAACTATGGGGGCTGAAAACTGTTTTTATATTTAATTTCAGCAACACCCGGCTGATTTTGTCAGTAAGACCTCTGATGTAAGGTAAGTATGCTTTATTTCTTGGAACATCACATATGCTAGATCGTTTTTTTGATGTCCGTACGTTCGGGGAGTAAAAACAGTGCAGTATGAGTGCATCCTGCACTGTTTTTCTTTCCGAGGCAATGTTTTCCTTATCGCAAATTCTGTCAGCTCGTGTTATCAATGCTGTGAGAACCGATCTTATATGTCGACCGACAGTTAAATATGTCTAACGACCGTAATAACAACCTTAACTCTTTAATTCTGCTAAGATGTTTAGTAAGGTAGTTAACATTTATGTTATTTAAAAATTTAAAAAAATTTGAAAAATAAACAATTATTTTTAGCACTAATATACATGTTTATGTTTTTTTAGATATCATGAATCAACATAATTTATAAAATTTAATAAAACAGTACATATCGATCATGATAAAACAATACCTCGTAAGCCACTAAATACAGATTTTACAGGGAGGCAAAAAACTGCAGAATACCTGGATTCTTTACAATAAATAGAATACGAGGAATTTCTTTAATGGAATATAAGAGATACAAATAATTGTTTTTTTTTTTGATTTTTAAAATTTTGCCAGATTACATATCCACATATTTTAATGAAAAATACACAAAAAACTTGATTTTGATTAAAGTGTGGTATGCGATGTACCTACCTATTGTTTTATCATGAGCGATGTATATTTTAAATAATCTATATTATGCATATAGTGCACACATTATTATTGGCAGTTTCAAAATAAAAAAACGAAATCATATAAAAAAATGTTAAAGAATTTAAGTATCCAGATTATTTTATAACACATTTAGTATATAAATTATTAAACATGTAGTATTATATACATTATTTAATATTCAAGCCACTTCATGAATGGCATTTAATGAGAAAGAAATCGGTATGTACATTTTCTTAAACCTTTTTTCTCTGTTGCTAAGTATATTTTAGATGTGGCGTGAATATAACTGTCAATTTCACTTGAGTATAACCTTAGAGTATAACCGTATATAATGATCTTCTCCGTTACATATTTATGAATTTACATCATACGCAAATTAATTTGAAGTGAACTAACTGTCATGGATATATTTCAAACTCAAACTGAAAGTTTTGACGTTATATTAGGTCCTTACATATGAAATTGGCGTTTTGCCGTACTGGCAAATTTGATCTCAAATATCTTCTCTTTGGTTAGGAATTCCAAATCCAAATTTATACAGCTATTTACTCATGTATTTGTGTTTTGAAAATTATAATTCATTTGTTTTTTCCTCAATTGTTTTTTTCTTTGCGTCACTCAGTTTACAAAATGAAAAACTTGAAATATCGCGTTATTTACGAGTACGAGTTCCACCGTGGCACCAGTGCTGCAGAAACGGCTCGAAGGATTAATGATGTGTATGGCGACGGTGCCGCAAAAGAAAACACAGTGCGTTTTTGGTTCCAACGTTTTCGTTCTGGAAATTTCGACATGCAGAACAAGCCCCGTGGACGGCCGGAGACCAAAGTTGATAATGAAGAATTGAAGGCTATTGTGGAAGCGGATCCATTGCAAACCACATCCGAGTTAGCTGTAGGCTGCGGTGTTAGTGATAAAACTGTTTTAATCCACTTGAAGCAAATTGTTAAGGTGAAAAAGCTTGAAAGGTGGGTACCTCACGAATTGAGTGAAGCAAATCAACAAACGCGCGTTGACTGCTGCGTTGCATTACTCAACCGGCACAATAATGAAGGGATTTTAAATCGAATCATTACCTGTGATGAAAAGTGGATCCTGTACGATAATCGGAAGCGCTCATCGCAATGGCTGAACCCTGCCGAACCAGCCAAACCATGCCCCAAGCGAAAATTGACTCCAAAAAAGTTACTTGTGAGCGTTTGGTGGACTAGTGCTGGTGTCGTTCACTACAGCTTTCTTAAATCTGGCCAGACGATTACGGCAGATGTCTATTGTCAGCAATTGCAAACCATGATGGAAAAGCTAGCTGCTAAACAACCGAGGCTGGTTAATCGCTCTAGACCACACACTGCACATGATAACGCTAGACCACACACTGCACAACAGACGGCTACCAAATTAGAGGAACTTCAATTGGAATGTCTAAGACATCCACCGTACTCTCCGGACCTTGCCCCAACAGTTTACCTTTTTTTTTCGAAATTTGGATAACTTCTTGCAAAGGAAAAAATTTAACTCCGATGGGGCAGTCCGAACCGCCTTCAAAGATTTTATTGATTCCCGTCCGAATGGTTTTTTTAGTAAAGGGATGGATGAACTACCTATGAGATGGCAAAAGTGTATAGATAGCAATATTACATACTTTGATTAAATAAATATATTATACTAAAAAAAAATCGCCTTTATGTTCCTCCCATACTAAACGCCAATTTCATATGTAAGGACCTAATATTTGTGCATATACATTACGCACAAATGACTTTGAAATGAAATACTAATTCGAACGCGATAATTTATTTTAGCGATGGTTTATAAGCAAACAAAATTACAGATACCTACATATATGTTAGAGCTTTTTGTAATAGTTAAATAATAATGTTATATATTATTTAACACCCAGCACCGATAAGAATCTTCTGTCAACTTTTACATACGCACGTACGAGAATATTATGCATTCGTATCCCGGTGGTGATGAAATATTTTTTCGAAAGATAGATTTTTCTAAACATCTTTCTAATCGATTTATTTTGTCTTGAATGAGATCGTTATTTTCTAACCGTGATCTAAGCCTACAACTTAGAATGTTCGGTGTTCTTTCCATTCTCGGCCATTCTCTTATATGGGGTGGAGGCATGGACACTTAACCAAGAACTAATGCGCAAAGTCGAGGTTTTTGAGATGTGAATCTAAAGATGCACATTGAAAGTTTCCTGGGTGGATAGAGTGACGAATAATAAAGTCCTCCGGTGTATGGAAAAAGACCGAGAAGTGCTGAGAACTACGAAGATAAGAAAGCTGGAGTATGTCGGACATATTATAAGAGGATCAAAATATAGTCCAAACCAACTCATCATCCAGGGGGAAATAAGTTGTAAAAGAAGCGTAGGAAGACGCCGCATCGCATGGCATGGAATTGGTCCGTGCGGCGGTAAATAAAATCGTAATCGCCAGAATGATCGCCGGCCTCCTGTAGGAGATGGCGCCATAAGAAGAAGAATCATATAATTATGAATGTTATAAAAATTGCGACTTCACATAAAATGTGTTTTCCTTAAAAAATAAAAATTAGATTGAATCTGATTCTCCTTGAATTCTTCAATCCTCCCGCTTTCTACCGCTATCAGTATACTCCCGTTGCGCTATCAATATTTGTAGTCTTTTTAAATATTTACCATCACCAAAGAGAGATCGAATCGTTATCTTTCCGTTCTGGGAATTGTTCGCCTCGAGGAGGGGAGATATTGAGATCGTTTATTGTAAAGTAAGGTACGATTGCAATGCCGGATCTTTTGCTGTCATAAAATTATTTATTTTACTTTAGTTATCACTTATAATAATGTTTCTTAATATTCTTGACACCTTATAATTACAATTTTCATATCCATGAAATAAACCGATGTGATCACTCCTCCCTAAGCACGAACGACAGTTCCTTTATTTAGTAAAACGTTTTTATTGTATGAATGTACGTAGGTACTATGATATGACTATAATAAATAAATAATTCCAGAAATAGGAATAGAATAAGATTGCAGTCTAATGTACAGAGGTGTAAAAATATATGATGAGATGCCGGAAAACATGAACAATATAAATAAGATGAATGAGTTTAAAAACAAATTGTAAAGTATAAGATGTATTATATATTATATAATATAATAGATTAGATTATATTATATTATATTACTGATTAAAATGTATTACAGATGGTGGAATATTATAGGATATGTAAATGTTAATATGTAAGTTATCATGGACAGTATATTTGTAATAGATTGTAGAAAATAAAATATAAATATTAACTAACTTAAGAAATAGATAGAAATAAAAAAATAATTGAGAGGTGGCAATGTTTTAATGACTAAGTAATATGACCTTAACCTTCTCATTAAGTGGTATCCAGTGACCATAAGGGGATCCTGTTTAGTAATTAAAAATTGATTTATGTTTCTTGTGCAATTTGACGTTATTAAATTCAAATATTCAAAATAAAATAAACTTCGTGACTGTGTACGTACACGTGGCAAGGAAGATTAAAAAAATAGGAATCATCGCCTTCGTTTAAGTGGGGGAGTTTCCGAGAAAATGCTAAGCAAAACAAGAATTCGAATGCAATGAACAAGGACTATGGTTCAGACGCCGACTTCAATTAAAGAAGCCGGGAACGTGAATTTCGAGAACACAAAGATGTGCTGTAAAACTGAAATCATTTTGGCCGAACTTAATTTGGCACAAACGAGTTATACGACAAAGTGAACTTGATTGGGATGAGCGAGTACAATGTGGCCGCATTTCTTTTTTGTGTACTGACTGACCATCATTCATTATTATAACATATATAATTATTTTTATTTACTGGTGAATGTATGCCTCAAAATATGGAAATAAATAGAATATATTGTTTATAATCATCTCTTTATATAAATAAAAAGCGTTTAAAAATTAAGAAAAAACGTAAAAATTTCTTACAAATTTAAAACATTATAACTTTATTAATATTGAATACTTCTGTATTTCCTTAGTACGGATTATAGATAATGAAGTATACTTTAGACGTATAAAAAAATATTATGCGTACATATAAATATTCCTTAAAACTTAGCGCCACCTAGGACACTAAAAAAGATTTTTTGGCCGCGGCCTGTCGATTAATGCTTATATCTTATTAATTATTGTAAATAATGTCCAGTTTATTTCTTTTGTATACTAACAAAGGTTCTATCTAAGTAACTGCCCTAAAAATTGCAGTCTAAAGTATACATTCTGATATAAATGAATCGTTTTTTTTTTTTTTTTTCACATTTCGTAAAAAAATGCCGAAATATGCATTTGCAGTGAATGTGCCGCCTTATAACAATTTTTATTATTAAGAATAAGATACGTAAAAATCATAAACATAATAAGACAGGCGTGTACTTTTCTTCTGGTTGGAGTTTTCTGGGTTAGAGATTTACGTGTTCGTACTTCTTTTCTAGCAAATTCCGATCCCATTGCAGGCTCCATTATACACACATCGGCCTTTATGATGGGCCCTGCAATGGGATCAGAAAGGTCGTATGCACACGACAGAATAACCCAGAAAACTCTAATCAGAAGATTCTGAATGACCGTGAAAACCTGAGAACATTTAAAAGAATTATTTTTTACACGGATTTTCAAAGATCTTCTTCGTCTTCTTACAATTAAGCACTCAAATAGCAATTTGTGCCATATAACAAGTTATAATTGAGGTGTCACTAAAAACAATTAACCATATATTTGTCATTTTTGTTCACAGATTTTACCACTATAGCTATCAGATTTGGTGAGTTAATAGAATAGAAAGAAGAAAACAAATATATGGTCGGGAGTTGAACATTAGCCTTGATCAGCTCTTTGTAAAGGGTATTGGAGTTTTTAAAGATCACGTGGAGACAAATCTGCAAAGATGTCAAGAGTTAGCAATAAATGAATGTGTGCTCGGTGTATCCATGATGATGTGGTGGCTGTGTCGATCGGGTTGTCAGAGAAGTAATAGTTACCTGACCGCGCTAATGGCGGCAGCAGCGCGACGAGGAGCAGGGCGAGCAGCGCGGGGGGCGGGAGGGACATCTTCCTCAGCCCATCACTACCTGGCGACAAATAATAATAATTCAACAACCTTCAATCAAACAAAAAAAAATGCCATTCGGCAATTAATACTCATATTTTTTAAATAGGATGTAACACAAAATCGAAGGATATTTTTATCGGAGATTGATCTATTGATATACAGATGGCAGATATTACCAAACATTTTAATGTTGAACTTGACAATAATTGGTGTTTATTTAATATGAATTTGTTATCGTGTATTTTTTATATATAAATAGCAGGCGCGTGCAGTGGGAACATTGAAGCATGACTTTTTTGTAAACGTATATTTTGGAAAAAAAAGAAATCAAATATTTATGCTACGGATTTTTATGATATGTTAAAACATGAATACTATGATAACAATTGTGATACAAATATTACGAAATAAAAGTTCTATTCTGATTTTTTTCCAAATAATTGGTTACGTAAAAGTCATGCTGCGATATTCCCATTGCACGCCTCTGATAAATAGGTTACTTATAAAAGTATATATCTATACAGTACATTATAAAGAACATAAATTGTATACACAATCACAATATATGTAGGGATAGAATAATTTGTGTTCACTAATGTAAAGCTACATACTCATTTCGACACAAATATATCCTAGTGAGATGGGCAGCTAAATTTTTATAAATATTTTTGAGAAAATTCTCAATCTTATATTAATTAAGATTTTTCTCATCCCGCTAATATGGCAGATTACATTAATATCGCCATTAAGAGAATCAAAGCCTTGTTTCCACTAGCCAGGACTTATAAAAGCCTAGAAACATCCTTACACCACTATTAAAGTGCGTAATACCTCTAGGTATAAAAAATCAGTACATGTGTAAAATAATTAATAAATAATAGTTTCTTACTAACCTTAGCATATATTTTCTTCGTTTGTCAATTTATTTTCTTAAAATAAAATAACAGAATTTTGCTTCATTAACGATGCTTTTTTGCGTATGGTTTGCTACTCTATAATATTTTACCAAATGTACAACTTATTTAAAAATTGGGGTTTATTCTCTTAAAGTCTGCCACTACCTTATTTAATTAAAATTTTCAGTGCGTCGATTAGCTAAACGCCGTAAAACGAGATAAGCTTGTACTCACTCTTTTGATCCCTCCCAAAAAGCCTCCAAAACCTGTGTAACGAATTTCTTACTAAAACCACAATAAATATTCAGTAATATTTCAAAATGGATAAGTTCCGCCAAAAAAATTTGAGAAACTTATCACAACGATTGCAAGTTCAATGCAATACATATAATATGCACATAATTTTTGTTTCATTATTATGCTCACTAAAAGGATCCTGTCTCCGGCTTTAGCTGTAAAAATCATTGACATTTCAATTTAGAATAAAGAAGACAAGCTTAGCTTAAAAAACAAATGTATTATTTCAAAATAATCGATTCACATTCCTACACTCCATGAATTATATTCGCAATTTCATTGAAATAAAACAACGCAATCAAATTCATGGCTGCAGATATTAGAATAGTAGATAATAGGCAGTCAGAGACGCGTACTTTTGAAGATTAAAAAGAAAATATTATAGCGTGATGTGTGGCTTTCAAATTCCAGGTTTGTGTAAATTACGGTTAAAATGTGTTTTATTTTATTAATGCGACGCGTGGCTCAATTCGCAATCATCTCAGTCACCGGTGGACAGATGGTGTTATGTAGAATTTCAAATTATATAAACAATTCATACTAAATCATCTCGAAAGAGATATAAAAATTGCCGAGGAGTGTTGGAATATTTGAAATCGTTGATATAAAATTCGGGTCTGGACTTTAGAAAGCTCCCTAGTGGAAAACTAGGGAGCTTTCTAAACTCCAGACCCTATTTCTCGATAAAAGCTAGATTAAAGAAAAAAAAATTAAAAAAACAAGTACCTAATAATAATTGTTCATAAACAATACCTAAAAATTCAATTAATTATCACTTAAGAAACTTAGTTTTGTCACAGCTATTATCTTTATTATTTTAAACCACAGACCACCAAAAATAAATAGACACGAACTAACGTAAATTTCTGACTCTGACAACCTGATTCCACGGTTGGTTGCAATAAGCTTGACTTTTTTTTTAAAAAAATATTTTTATAAATTTTTATACTGTGTTTTAAACACAGTTTATAGTTCACATCGCCGCCCTTAAGAAAAAACGGTAAGCCTTGTATTTTTGGATTTTAAAAATCACTAGGTAATGACGTAAAATGATCATCGTTATCAAGCCCGAGATCGATCGCGCAAATCTTCTTCAAGCATCCCACTCTCAATCCGAATCTCTCGTCCTGGGCACTCGGGTAGCCGGTGATCGCCGTGTTCCAGCGGGGATTCCATGGAAGAACATTTGGAGAGTTATAGAGATCTCGCTCCTCATAACGCAGCCCAGTCTCTTCGATCTGGTCTACCTGTTTGGGCCCGCAGTCTGGAGCGCGAAGTACGCAGCCTTTCTACTTCTAATTCTCTTGACAAGATTTAAAATAGGATCAGTTTTTTTAAATTTCCACCGTGTCGTTAATTTGGCTAGTCGATTGAAATAATTTAAAGGGTTGAAAATATTTGAAAATTTTTGCCTTATTTTTATATTGAGATGGACTTCCTTATCATTCGGTAAGAGGCTCTTTTAACATAAAACCTTCACATTTTCGGGTATAATGAGTTTTCTTCGAACGTGTGTAAATATGACATATTTATTAAGATGTTGTATTTCACACTAGGGTGCTATCATTCTGATAATAGATTGTTGACTTGTTACGAATACTGTATTCATTATTACATTCAACTAAACTGTCACCTACAAAAATATTTGCTTAAAATCGCTTCAGACAGCCAAAGTTCTGTTCCGCGTTATCGTCGGCAATAAATGTAATATAAAATTGCTTTATAGGTGTCAATATTGATAAAAGTATTCAACTATTCGCGGACACCGTCACGTAGACAGGCAACAATAAACTAGATAGGATTTTTTATTGCATTTCGCGATAGAATTAAATAAAAAATAGCAACGCTAAAATATTGGGAGATTACAATGTGTAATGGGATAATAGATTTTTTCGTCAATTTGGCTTTAATAACCGAGATAAAGAATTAATTTGACTAATTTACCTATTAAGTGGAGAATTTTAATTTGCGTATTATATTTTAATGGACGCGATATTTATTTGATTGCGTAACTGGCGCCGAGCAATTTAACAAATCGAATGTCACACCGCGCGAAGAAAACGCGGAAAAAATAGCCGGCGACGTTAATGGAAAGTGTCACCTTGCCGGATGTGACACGAAGCATTTGGGGTCATTAAAGAATTGTATTTTAAGCCGGGAAGATGGGAATGCTTTTAGTTATGGGCGAGTGGAGCGATTCGGGCCTCCGCTTCTCCGAATTCTGGCCCATGCTCCTCGCGGAGGAATTCCGTTCCATTATTGGAGAACAAAAACTTAAATTACCTTTAAAATTACTGGATAAACGTTCGGCATTCGCTTTGTTTGATCCACGGCATTTTTTCTGCGGCTACTAGCGGCGAGCCGGCAGCCCCTGCGGCCGCACTCGACTCTTCATTGCCGTTAATTGTTTATTGGCATTCTCGCATTGGTCTGTCGATCTTGCAGTTATTCGGGCCCTCGAATTAAGGATAATGATACTTATTCTACTTGCGACTAATGATACTTCTGCCACGATAAATACTTCGGTGCTATTCTACTTGTATGAAAAATGACATCACGCGCCACGCACAGAATATAAAACGTATGTATTGTCAATAGTCCAATGACCTCGAAACAACAAAATATCATCTGACTTTTT